>JANZLO010000049.1:18599294-18611551 GCA_026937515.1 Polyboroides typus
CACTACCAAAAAAAAAAAAAAAAAAAAAAAAAAAAAAAGTGGTCAAAAAAATACCTCCTTTATGTTGATTTAAATGACAAGTCTTGTCTGCAAGGAAATCAACTTTTCATACAATTTCATAGCTTTAGAGAGATATATATAAAAAACCCCCAAACCTCAAACCAAAAAAAAAAAAAAAAAAAAAAAACCAAAACCCCACACAAAACCACAAAAAACACAAACCCAAAACAAAACCACCCAACAAAACCCTGAGGATTTTCACTAAATGGCATTCTGACACACATACTTGACTCATTCCAGGCAGAAAAAAAGCTTTTGCAAGGAAATATCAAGTAAAATATTTATTAGCCTTCTCCAATTTGCAAATTTCCCAAGCTCCCACATTTTGTAATGTCAGGAAATTGCTACTATAAACAGCCTAAATCTGCCAAAAAATAAATGTAATTGAGGCCAACTAAAGGAGGGCCAGGCTTTTCCTCCCTCATTCCCCCACCCCTCGGGAGGTTCGTGCCACGAGGACAACCTGTCACAGGGACGGACCGACCACTGGCGTTACCTTGGCACAAGTGGGGCCGGGGGCTACAGGGAGCTCACCTCCCCCCTGCCCGGCACCCAGGGAAGGTTGCAAGGAGGAAGAGGAGGAGGAGGAGGAGGCACGGCAGCAGCTGTGGGCTGGGGCAGGGTGGGCACCCACAGCCCAGGGAGCCAGAGCCCCGGGGTAGGCAGGGCTGGAGGCCATGGGCTTGTGAGCCCCGGTAGCCAGGAGCCTGTCGCTCACTGGGAAGGCCACCGAGTTTCCCAAGTACTTACTCTGCAGCTTTTCGTCTGCCCATACAGAGGCTTTGGTTCCTAAATGTCAGATGCAATGTTACTTTGATTACGTTAAAGACAAGAACAAAAAAGATTCTGCTTTTTTTTTTTTTTTTTAATTATTTCTATTTTTTAGCTAACTTCATCTCTAGCTCCAGGTAGAGGCAAGAACTCCAAGCATTTCACAGTGGCTTCTTCAAAACTTCAAAGCACCTAGGCTCAGTGGCTTTATTTACTCAATAGTTCAAAGTTTCATTTCATATCAACATTACCCCAGACAATTCCTTTCATTATTTTAAGAAAAGCTAAAGATGGAAACTTTTCATGTAGCCTCCACTTAGATTACTGTGGCAAGGAATGGCATTTCCACCACCCTGCTAACATAGGCGCTTTGTTAAAACGTGGCCAGACAAAGGGAACGGAACAGAGTGCTCATTGACTCCTCGCCGGAGCTATTTGGGCTGGCAGCAACGTTTGACTGATTGGGCAGAGGCTTCTCCAAAGACAAGATGCTTGTAACGTGCCAAGGGTCTCTCACAGAAAAGACGCTACTTTACAATGCCAGCCAGCACTCCCGTTTTTTCTTCCTCAAGGATCCCAAGTCAGGCCAACATTTACGCTTACCAGAGAAGACCAAAGACTATTCTTTTCTTTTGGAGGCACTTACCCTAAAATATGTTCTGTAAAAGAAATCTGCTTTAAGGCAACTGGAAGGGTCCCAGGGAGCTGGCTGTGCTACCACCCACAAGGGACAGCAAAAGCTGATACTGAAGATCAGAGCAGAGACTGGGACTCAAAACAACATCTATGCCATAATACATATTTTTCCAAGCACTCAGTCATCAGTCATGGAAGCTGAAAAGATCCTTGAATCAGAAATGTTACAAAGCTTTCCCTCAAACAAAAATCTTGGAGGTGGGGAGGAGTCATCAAACCTCTTTCTGGGTTTCACCTTGCAAATACAGTAATACTTATTCCTGCTCCATGCAACAAAACAATCATCTGTAATAGATAATATTCACTGGGATAACTTAGTCCAAATATCTAGCTATTTTATTTTTTAGAAATTACACTGGATAACTTATCCTTCCTTGAGAAGCGGTCTAGGGAATCCTGAACCACCCGTATTTTTCAAGTTGGCACCACATCCCAGATGGTGCTCTCTTGTCTCAAAGGAGCTTATGACTCCACGCACACTAAGTAAAAAGTAGTTCTGGATGCTACAGCACCTTAAAAATTATTCTATTGCTACAATTTTATAAGCAATTCAGAAAGTCTGCCATTGCATGCAAGCCCGGATCCGATCTCCATTAATACGTTTTATTTTCAGCCTTAACCTTGCAATTTAATTGTCACAGGTTATACAGAACTTGAACTCATCACATATTTCTTGTTGGCCTCTTACTGGGGAAGGTTACTTAGACAAGCACATTATTTCAATGGAGTATGATTGAAAGAAAAAAAAATCAGCTAAAACAGTCTTCTGAGTGAAATGATATTAAGACGTCTTAGTTATAAATAGGTCAGAGATGCCAGTTTATACAAATATAAGCAGCAACTTGATTAAAGTCTCATTTGCCCTTGCCTCAAGCTTTGCCTAGAATGACCGCATCAGTACATCTTAGGAAATTCATTTTTCATCTTCAAACGCCTTTACAAACACTAGCAGATCCTTCTAATGAACACAACGGAAAGCCAACATCAAGATGCATAAACGCACAGCAACTGAGCAACATCAACACAATGCATTGCTTTAGGACTTAGCAATGCTTTTTCTTTTCCTACTCCTGATTTCCTCTCCCTCGCTTTCTCTATTTCCGACCCTCTCCTGGCTGTGCAGGTTGCTACCGCTGGCATCCCCCGGGCAGCACGGGAAGTGTCCGGGAGGCGGGTGGGTGGCCAGGCCACACGCAAGGATTGCGGCCGACCGGCACGCAGAGCCTCGGCTTCCCCCCACGGGCAGCCCCGTCACCACGCGGCCGCTCTTACAGCTGTTGTCCTGTTTCTCATTTCATCTCATCCTCCGCTGTATCACCTCGGTATCTTTGGCGCTCTCCCAGCACCCTTCTCTTACAGTCTAATTTAAAGCTTCCTCAAGTCCCTAAAACCAGCATCCACTGACATCAGCAATTTAGAGGCTCAGCCATGCTTTCAAGGAGGAACATACCTGCCTTCTTATTTCCAAGTTTTATAAATGACTCTAAAAGCACTGTGTACCGAGTTACATTGCACCTTTCACAGCTCCTTATAGCTAAATCTACATTTCTCTGTCCCAACCTCTATCCTCATTCTGTACAGGCTGCCATGAAAATGCTCTGTAAGTAACAGAAACAGACCGCCATCATCTACAATGCTCTATGTTGTATCAGAAAGCAGACAACTTAGCTGCATAACCTTCATCCGCAATGGAACTAGCTGCGGGGAGCTATACAGAAAGCAGAAAATAAGAGCAAAGGACACATAGCAGATTCACAAAGGAAGATGCAAGAGAAAGTCAAGCGATGTGCAAGCGCAACGCAAAAGCAGGTAGCTGGACAGAGTATGCAGCTGCATGCAAGGCAGGATCATCTCTGAGAAATTTCTCCAGGAAACTGGAACTCTGCAAAATTCATCTACAGTTTAATAGAATACACAATGAAAAGTAAAATTTAAAAGGGGATTTTATTCCCATGGAGAAAAAACAATGAAGATTTTGGCCACAACACCGCCAAAAGAACAAAGAGTTTTACTAAATCAGAAGTGCCTGCCAAGTTATAAAATTTCTAAAAAGAGGAGAATTAAAAAAAAAAGTTTCAAAATAAGAAAAGGCGGCAATTTGTTTTGAAACATGAATCCAGCTGGCTTAGCATCTGATTGAAAGAAAATTATAGATCACAGTAAACATCATGGGTAAAAATAAAGAGTAACCAGAGCCCCTCTAAAAATGAAAAAAAGTCAAACCAAACAGGCTATCTATAAAACCAATAATTCTGAGCCACTTCCATGCCAGCCGTAATTGCCATATTGCAAAACACATTTCTCAAAGATACTCAACTTCTTTGTGAAGTTTGCCAAATAACTACTGGAAAGCAGAAAGAGCAGAACAGGATCGTCAAGAAAATAAGTTATAAGTATCATTGTAAAAAGAAGCTTTATCTTGTGGAATTCAAAATATATACCACATCAATGTTAAATGTCACAGCAAAAAATGATACAGGACTGTACTGTCGCTTTCAATGCTTAAAACATGTAAAAATGCCTGAAGTCCAATTTCAAGCTTACATTAGAAACTAATGACAATATTCAATTCTGAACATGCTCCTTCTGCCTTTAGCATGAACAGGTCTCCAGAAAGCACCATGCGTAGTCACCTGGGGATAGAGAACCCAACCCATATGGTAGCAATTAACTCTACAGTTCCCCGTCCTAAATTACATCAGAATCATGTAAATCAATGTAAACATGAAGACGTTCCCTTTCTTTTTAGAAATAACTGTATGTGCAGTACCAAGCTGAATGGACACTGCATTGTATGTTTTAGCTGTGTAGCACGAGAATCATACAGCACCGAGTTAAATTTTTTGAACCAAATTAAGACAGAATAGAAATTAAACAGACCAGAGTCAGCAGCCAGTGTTTCTTGGGATCTATACAGCCTACAGCTTAATTTCATATGACCAATGGCTGATTTTCTGTATGCTATCATCAGATACCATAAAGCTATGCATTAACACGTGGCATGCAAAAGGGTGTTCAAAAGGCTTCACTGGCCCTTAGCAAAGGAGCCAGTTCCCTGCTCCCAGCACATAGCAGTAACCCACGCAAGTATCAACAATTACCTGTCAGCAAAGCTGGAGAAAGAATTTCACGCTCCAAGTAACATACATACTCCACACAAGTTTCTAGGAATACAAATTATGCAAAAAAACAAAGCAAAACACATAAATAAATATATGCCATTAGGTTCAAGTTAGATTTGATACGCTTTCTACTATATAAATATTTGCTGGACATTTAATCCTCTTTCCCCTGCCCCTAATCTGTCCCCTTCTCCTCTGCCCTGACCTTCCCATAGTATCAAGTTTACAAACCAACTTTAGTGCACTCTTCAGAGTCCATTCCCCTTTCGGAAAAGGCTACATAATACACATCAAGTTTGCCTAGAAAGATGCCGTTCTCATAATCGCTTTTTTAAAAAAAAAAAAAAAAAAAAAAAAAAAAATCTGTTCTACTGCCAAGATTTTGTTCCTTCTCTACAAACTGCTCATAGTTTCTTCTAGAAAGGAGAGGGATGAGATGGGGTACAACTAAAAGGGACAGAAATAAAAGGGAGCAGAAGGGAAGAACGGCACTGGTGCAAAACTCCCCAGTCAGATCTTCCATTCAACTCTTCTATCAAAAGCCTGGTATCAGTCACTTGTTCTGCAACTATCACCATTCTCAGACCTCCAGTGGCATACCACTTCCTTTTTACAAAACCTGCAGCAAACAGTTTAGTGTTGGTATAATGGCTTAATCATGCTTATGCAGATTAGCTACACAACACAGATTAGATAGCACATATGCAGAAGACTGAGTCTTGAGATTAACATCTACATTTACCATCTCTTACGTCTCAGGTGCTCAAACTCTGGGTTTGGTAAAGCCTATCAAATGAAAACAGCTTCAGATCTCAGAACTGGGCTCAGGTTCTTGGGGTGGTGAATATCTCCAGCCTTTCAGCTGGGACCTGTCCTCAGCTGCAAATGAAACAGCTGGAATTAATCAGTGTCTCTTCACATACAAGCCTTCAACCCCACAGAGGAGAAGAAAAGAAGAAAAAAAAAAAAACAGAAAACCCACATGCAGGAAATCCAGCTTTTGTGTTTGTTCGCGAGGCAGATAAAATGAGCTGTCATCCTTTCTCGCAGCAGGAAAGAGTAAGGACAGCTCAGATGAAAGCACTGACAGGCCTGGCAGCGGGCGCCAGGTGATGTGACTCTGAAAACACCATGCGTTCGCAGAAGACCACCATCCACCAAAATAAAACATTGTTCAACATCAGGTACGTTTACAATGATTAAATACAACCAGTTTACCCAGCACTGCTCAGCTCCAGAGAATTAGTTCATTCCTTTATTTTATAAGGTATTACAAAAAAATAACTATAAAAACAAGAAAATAAAAAGCTTGGTGTTTTACCGACGTGCTCTTTCGTTCTTTGTATTATCACATTTTAGTGACCAGGAATCAGTCACAGGCTGAACTGCCCTTTTGAGCCACCATCAAAAAGTATCCATATGTCACATTATTTGGGCGCAGAGTGGTCTCGCGCTGCAGTGCCAACACCATATAAAACATAACCAAAAATGGATTCAAACCAAGTAAAAACATCCCAGAGCATTAGCTCACAACTCAACATTTTCTGAGCTCGCCAGACTTTACATGGACTTTTTAGTCAATCATCTGAAGTTTATTTTCTGTTGCTAGAAAGCTTTGAGGAGAACATTCATCTGTGATGAATATTCATCACTGATGGTTTGGGCCCAGGTGGCACACAGAAGTCTGCAAGATGAAATGGTCTCTTACCTCATGACATGAGACGAGAAAGGAATGGCTTAGCTTCCAGAAAATATCAAAGAGTATTTCATAACTATAGGGGGAAAAATCATACATCAGCACCTACGTCTGCATACAAAGACTAAAAACCAAAAAGAAATACAAAAATGAGTAAACTTGCATGTTAAAAAAAATGCTGCATTAAAACTCAAACTAAAATTTCCCAGAGGATTAAAAATTACTAACAGTTTTCACTCTATATAAGCAGTACACTGTGGATTATTTTAATTCCTTTTTGAGGCATTTGCTCAGTTTAGGCAGATCAAAACTCAAAGTTGCTCATTTAAAAAAGCAAACAAACATACAATATAGGAACTTACTCTCCCACCCAAAGCTGAGATCTTCAGGAGAAACCTGTGATTCCATGAGCTGGTGTTTTAGGAACTTCAGTTCCTCAACATCTCTGACTGAATGACAAGAAAAAGGAGATGGGAAGTTTTTAAAGTTTTATAAAAAAAAAAAAAAAAAAAAATCAAAACAGAACAAAAAAAAGCATAAAGGAAAATTGCAACCAAAATTGTCAAGAAATGAGAGGAACTGAACTTTCAAAATGCAAGACTGCTTGATTGACCTGGGTCACAAATTACTGTCCCTAAATATTCTTTCCTCTTCAAACTAAACAATGCCTTCACAAACAAAAGATGACCAGTAATTTCAACTAGCTTAAAAGCAAAGTTAAACCACAATGAGCTTTTTTTTTTTTTTTAATAAAAAAAAAGCATAGGTAAAGAAAACCAACAGAAACATAAGATGAAATACATGACTTTTGGGCTCCTTTGCAATCCAGACTTATTTCACTCCTCCTGTAAGAAGCAAGGACCTTTTACAAAGAAACATAGATAGTAACAGTAAGAGAAGTTCCATGCGCAAAACCTCTTCCCATTACCTTTAATATGTTTAAAACCAAAAGGCTGCAATACTGAGATGCCCATTAAAATGTCTGCTGCCTCCTCTGGCATGCAAATGAATCACCAGAGATAAAGGATGACCCTTCTCCTTCCCGTCCTTCAAAGCTGAGGCACAGCAATGTTCACCAAAACTCCAAGCATGTCAGGTACTGACGCTGTTAACCCACATCGCCTTCTGCTTTACTGTAAACATGGGCCCGATTACTGAGGCGCTAGCAAGAAGCGCAGTATCACTCAATTATAAGCTCTGCATCTTGTCTGTACCACTTAAAACTAAAACTTGTCAAATCTACAATATCTGGCAGCAATCCCATGTGCTATTTTGACAGCCAACATGCAAGTCTATAAGCCAGTTTTGATCCAAAATGTGTATTACTCCAACTGCATAAAAACTTAGAAGACCACAACTAGTGAAGTGTAACCAATAAAGTATAAGTACCTGCTACTACAAATGCTTTATGTTATTACAAATCATAGATTTAAGACACTGATCCTCACAAGAGCTTTTCCAATGAGGCACAATCACATCTTTGCTTGACAGCATCTACAGAAGACAGCTATGCAAGGACCGTGCTTTCTGAAGGCAGAAAGCAGTCGCTCCAAGGTTTATTCTGTGGAGCCCTCTACAAAAACCCACTATTTGCAATCCTGAGCTTCATCCATGTGTAAGTATTTAGAATATAAATGCATCTTTGGTGGATGCTTCACTGTAACTACTGGTGTATAGACTCTGCAGGCAGCCTCTCTTGAGTATGTCCAAGCTTAGCAGCATGACAGGGTCAAACACCCTCTGCCTCGACCCCTGGCCAGCAGCAGTTAAAAAGCAAACAGAGATAAAAACCAGCTTCAAAACCGGTTTGAAAGTCCTGCCCTTTCCTCCCCAGGCTGGGGTGCATGGGACAAAGGCAGCTCCTGCCACATCTCAGCCAGACATCCCGCAGGGCTGGGGCTGCTGCCGGCCGGGGCACAGGACACTCGCTGCCCCGACACCCAACACGGAGCGGTACCAGGCGAGACGGGTAGGACAACTGCTCTGTTTCAATCCCACCCACCTCATCATCTTTCGATACCGTAAGAAGGAATTTGCAGCAAGGAGAGCTCCAGATCTAAGGGGAAACGTGGTTTTCGGAGAGGAGATCAGACGCACGGACTGTTATTTGGTTTCTGTTCTGGCTCTCAGAATCTTGTCCTGACAGTGCGAACACTGATTAAATCAGTAAGTTGAAAGGATGTGGTAAAGCTATGAAAGCCAACAATTTGACCTCTAAGTTAGATGGTGGGAACTTAAAACTTTCACCTAATTTTTTAAATCTTCTCAGTAAGACAATCTAATATTTGCTTACAAAATTTCTTGTGTATATTTGTTTTGTTCCCGTAGGAAGCTCATACCCGCAACTTCTGAGATTAGGATTCTGGCTAGTTTCATAAGAAACCTACCTCCCTATCTTCTTTTCCCCTTCCCAGAATTTTCTGCCTTCTGATCCTAATAAAAGTAATAAATCATCATTAATTTAATCAGCAGCTTGCTTTTGAGAGGATGAGAAAACATTCTGCATGCTGCACATAAAAGAATTGCAACCTATTCTCACCCCTCAAGCCAGCCAAGGAGAGGACTGACTGCATGCACCCAGTTGCAGCAAATGAGAAGTTCATACGCTTCAGGTGGTTACTGCAGGGTATGATTTGAAACCTACCTCTAGTTAGGTATTTTTTTTATCTCCTTCTGTTTCCCTCATTTTTCAATAAAGCAATCCAAAGTTTGATGCCTAAGGGTTGACGTTACTTTCAGAAGTAGCAGACTGCACAAGCTTGCCTTGCTTTCTCCTTCCCTGGAGTTTACATGCAACTTTCCAACTGCATTAGGGACAGAAAGGAGTGAATTAATCTACCAAAAATATTTCCAACACTTACTCAGTTTTAATGTTTGCTTTTGAGGTTTCTCTAGCTGGCTGACCTGAGACCTGTTTCCCTCTGGAGCTTGTGTTGTGGTGCCAGCCCTTTTATTACAGCAGGTTCACATCTAGCAGTGAGAGTGGAGGAGTTGGAACTGCAAGCTCCCTGCTGCTGCATTTGGTTAGCAACCTCCTCCTTCTCCTCCCACTCTTCAGCAGATGTTTCTGCTGTCTTACCACAACAGGATCTTTTTCATACCCTCTCAATTCTTAAAGCAAACAGCAGCCAAAATCTGAGAACCCATCTCCAAAGAGCCACAACAAAAGCACTGACTCAAACAACCACCACAATACAACTGGAATAAAATCCCTGGCCCTTGGGAGAAGAGGTTGTACACAACGTCACAGGGCTGGTGACTAATCTTTGGCAGCTCATGTGAGAAAGTCCTGAAGTAGCTGTAGTGACAGAGAACAGCATGAAAACAAATGGATGATTCAGACATGAATAATATTCTTTAGAAGTGATATTATCAGAAGCTTACATAAAACATCCAGTCGTTTCACTATTCAGAAAAGCCAATGGCATTTACAGCCGACTTCCAGATGTTGTGTATTTTCAGTTATGTGTGTCTGCATGCGCGTGCATGAAGTCAGTGGGTTCAAAACAGGTGGGATTTCTAGCATCTCCATTTTTAAACAAATTCCTTGACACCACTAAATGTACATCCCACACGGTAGGACAAATCAAGTTTCAGACAGTTCACTCCGTGTGAGGCTCTCACAGCTGACGCTGGGTCCACGCTAGGAATTTTCTCAGAGCAACTGAACCAGATTGCGGGCCTGAAGCAGTTACTCTTGGGTTCCTCAAGTCTCTGTGGCTGGTAGAAGAGTGAAGAGGTTCATTCAGATTTAAGTATAGCCACGTATGCCAACTAGTTGAGCTAAATTCCCTTTAAATTGCTGATGTAGACTTATGAGGCTCTGTATCAAGGTACTCCAAGGGCTACTTATGCTAGTTTCTCCCTATTCCCTGCCCTCCCTCCACAAAATCATCTTAATTAAGCCTTACTTCAAGCAGTAAGTAAAATTTAGTCCTATTTCTACA
Organism: Polyboroides typus; assembly: GCA_026937515.1. Taxonomy (NCBI): domain Eukaryota; kingdom Metazoa; phylum Chordata; class Aves; order Accipitriformes; family Accipitridae; genus Polyboroides; species Polyboroides typus. The sequence continues at coordinate 18,609,587 of JANZLO010000049.1, forward strand.
CGTAGAAATAGATATCACATTGCTTTGCCTTCTTAATTTGTTGGATGCAAGTGATCTGCGGCTCTGCTGTGGCAAATCCTACATAACCTACCACTGCGATGTATTTACTGTCAGAAGGCATCTGCACCATCCAGTTCAGATAATAAGCAAAGCTACGGCTATGACTGAGCTAAGATCTTTGCTTGTGCTGTACTGCTACTATTGCCTGCTTTGAAGAAGCCACATGTCAAATGCTATGAGGTGATGTGAACATTAACCAGACCTTCCGTCTGGTTTCAAACACTCCTACGGGCTGAGTGCATGCACATGTGTGCTCATACACAGATGTTCAAAGAAACTGCACAACTTCGGTCGCAGGCCTGCTTTGTAGCGTATCCTGCTGCCGTGATCTCCGCTTAACATGTGAATGGCAATAATGCTATGCACAGGAGCATCAGCTGAAACACTGCCCTTTCAATCCCTCCAAACCAAAAGCCGACTTGCTCTTAGCCGAACACCTATGCTTGCTTCTGCTTACCCACACATCCTTGTTTAGATATCCTGTGTTTCCTTACTCTTCCTTAAGTACCTGCTTCACTTTGATGCCCAGGCTTTCATCTATCGCAACAGCGAGGAATCATCTGTTTGGGGAAGAAAAGCACAGTTCAAGATGCTCCTAGGAGAGAGCATTTGGATGCCAACAGCCTCTATGGTGGAAGACGACTGCAGATCAAAAGCACTAGTTTCCTCCTGCTCTTTAGCCTGTAGGTGGTTTAAGGGAAAACGAATGAACGATTTCCTTGTTCTCGCACCATTCTGGAAATCCTGTGTAAACACAGCTATCTTTGACAAAATCTTGGTGAGCCTGAAGTTGAAATAACAGGGGTGATGCCACTCACCAGGCAGTGGTACTGGGTGCTTTTCACAACTTCTGTTGAACTGTTCCATGAACACTGCAGTGATGTTTCAGCCATTTTACAAAGTCTGGCATTTGATTTTATCAATTAAAAATACACAAAAAGTTTCTCAAATGAGCTGTTCTTTACATGATGATTAAACCCAGCACTGACAATTTCTGAAGCATCAAACTTCTAAAATAATACTGAAAACACGTATGCTTAGTTGCAATATAAAATCATGAGTCATTATGGGGGAGGAGGTTCATTCGAACAGGTTCAAGAGAAATGAGTTTGCATCAGTTGCGCTGCATAGAGCTGCCAGCGAAGATCTTGATGGTATTTTCTAAACAAATGCACATTAAGTACTATTTTGAGAACTTCTGCAAAGAAGAATTTTGAGAGCAAATACAAATATTTACACTATAAATGCACTTTAATCTAGTGGCTCTTCCTTTGGGGAACAGATCAGAGTACCACCTAATCCATGGGCTTTATTAGAGGTCAACAACACAGCTTGGGATTTGAAATACTGCTCTTTGCAATGAATTTCTCACAAACAAGCTGGAGAACAAGCACTACCTGCAGGCATTATGCAGACTCTGCTTGCAGTAAATAATGGAAAATTAATGCAGTTAAGAAAACTGCAGATTACTTGCAGTGTGAACTGTTTTTTATTGCATAAATTCTTTCCAGAAGATTTATTAGTGTACTAATGGAACAAGAGCAGAAAAGCATGTCTTCCACCAATAAAAGATAAAAGATAATTAGAAAACTCAAAAATGCCTTAAGGACTCGTTAGCACAGAGAAATTAAAAGTGAACTGCTAGGTGACAATGAAGACAGTAATTTGCATTCAAGATATAAGCTATCAAGCAGGAATTCTTCAGGCTTCTTTAGAAAATTTGATTACTCAAGAAGTGATAGCTCAACCTTTATTCAGAGGATTAGAATAAGCATGGAAACATTTTGTCCAAAATTCAAATTCTGAAGTCCAGCGTGTCCCTTAAGATTTTACTTTTGAATTGGTGATGTTTCTAGATTACCGAACTGGGGTTTCTTTAATATATAAATACTTGTGTCGTTCCCC
>JANZLO010000049.1:18611637-18623154 GCA_026937515.1 Polyboroides typus
TCTGGGAAAGGCCAGATCCCCAGGGCTGTTGTGCCTGTGAGCAGGCTGCCAAGGGAAGGGGAAGACCAGCAACAGCTAGGAATAACTTCCAGTACAAAATGACATTATTTCAACAAAATTGTGGCTACGTTTGGCAAGGCTTTACCACACTTAAGGAGTTACATAAGCGTGCTGTGGGGATCTTCAAATTCCTGACAGAAAAGAGGAAACTGGTGTTAGAGAAGGACTCAAGTACTTGTCTTAATGTATGTACTCTATGTATATACTAGGCAAGGCAGGTACCTCCAGAACCTAGTTGAGAGTTTTTGAATGGATGAATGGCATCCATTTTGCTCAAAAGATTTTGTTTCAGTATTTTATCTTACATTTTAAAACCTATTTCAACTTGCCTAGACCTGACAGAGCTAGAAAATCAAGTCGGATTTTAGACACCTCAGTTTTAGGGACAAACCTCACTGGAATCAGGCTCTCAAAAGCAAAATGCTTAAACCTTCTGAAAATGACTTGTTTATAATTTCTTGAGAAATTTTTGAAGCGCCCAGTTATCAGCAATTTTGCTGTTATTTTTCATTTAAATGCAGTATATTGTTCAAAGCAGGGTTTACAGAGAATGATAGCACAGGAATGGACTCAATTAGGAGACACAAGGAAACATAGAGGAAATTCAAATGCTTCTTCAGGCCTAAAATAGAAGTAACAAACTTCCAAGATAAACAGCTTGAGAATAACTGCTTCAAGTTTAATTTGATAAACAACATTACAAAATTACTTTATAATGCTCAGCAGTTTGATGGTATTGGAGATATCTAGAAACAAGGAAAATGTGAGCCTCTCATGAGAAATCTTCCTGCTGTTTAACATTGTAAATGATGAAGGAAAAACAAGGCAAGAGCCCCTAATATTATACTTTGCATTCCGTCTTGGATCCCCTACTCCGCTTCAGCAGTGATTAGTAAACTCTGGTCAACAGAATATGTGGGAATGATTTTACAGAGATACTGAATTGCATTAAATGCAGTATATTTTAATAGAAGTCTCTGCATTTGTTGTAAACACTGAATTTTTGAGACTCAAGTCTTGCGTATCCGCTGCTGCACACTCATGAAATCAACCTTCCTTTTCTCCATATTAAGTTACTGCAGCATGCAGCCTATGTTTCATCTCCAGCACAATGGCATTAAAGCTACTTAACCACTCAAGTGTTTTACAGGTATGCCAAAAGTTCCTCTAAATATGTGTGTTCTGTGCCCTATAGTTACATCCCTACTTTTTTTAATCACACTGTTCTACAGCATACTTTTTTCAATACATCAAAATTCAGTTAACCACCGGTCAGTTTTGTAGATAATGTTAAACTTTAAACTATCAGCAATTAAAGAATCTGTAGTTCTTCCAGACCTGAATCGGACAAAAACTTGACATATGCACAACTCCTCAGCAAATTAAAAAGAAAACATTACAAGGTAAACAACTCAGCCATGGTACAACTCAAACTAGCTGCCCAGTGATAACTCATAATGAAGAGACTTGGGAAAGCCCCTTGCCCATTCCAGATCGATACCGGCACCGCTGACAGCACTGACACCGAGAGTGATGGTTGAGAGGTATTAACCATCAGCTTTTTGGCAACCTCAGCCAGAAACAGACCTCAGATGCAAGGCAGAGTAGGAGACAGTTTCATTATATATGGACAAGCTCGTCATTAGTTATGAAAATAACTACAATCCAGCCTAAAGAGGCTGCCACAGAGCTGCAGTAGGATTTGGGTACTGTCTAGGTGTGCAAGGGTACGGGCACTCTCACAGTGTCTCCACTGCTCCTAAATCCTGTCACCTAAGCACGTCCTGGCTGGTTCTTTCAGGGCACACTCACTGCTGACACAGGTGCTATCAATGTAGTTTTAGACCATATTTCTTGAAAGCAGAGACCAGTTCAAAAAAGCTGTTAAATGAAGTCTTCCCTTTTTATTTTTTAAATTACTTCATTATTAATGGTTGTATTTATTAAAATATTAGTTAAGAAAAAGGAAACTGCAGCAGCCTTCCATCTCTGTTTATGTATTTACTACCGAGTAGCCAAAACTCATCACAGCACATTTTCCCAAATAAGAACCAAGGAACATCATCACCTGGATCATGCAAAAAGATCCATGATATTTTAAAGAAAGTACAAAGAAGGGATCTGAATGATGAAATTTCTTAAGTTGTGATGAGGTCAGGCATCTTTCTTTGTCACCTGGATCTCAGAAGACAGAACAAGTGAAAGTACAAAGAATAGATAGAAGTAGAAAATGCACTGTCACAAAGAATTAAGGCACACCCAGTGCCCTATTCTATACGATGACTGATGCAAGTAACATGTGAAATGCACCCAGAGAAAATTAAAACTGACAATAGCAAGCCTGCATTTTTTGAGCCATTCAGCTACTTAAGATGTTAACCAGTTTCTTTAGGACTTCTCTGCTGTTCATTATTTTAGCTTATTCTTTTCTATGCCTAGCTACTATTCACTGAGCAGCAAACAAATACAATAGCACACAGGAAGCATCAAACAAAAGTCCTTTTAACACTCGCTCACACCACTTGCAGCACATGACAAAGCTGCCCAGAGTTTACCAGTTTACACCCAGAACCAACTTGCTTAAAAATATAGTAGAACGGTGTCTCATTTTGAAAGTCAAGGAAGTGGGTATCTTAAACCTTGGGTGGGCAGGGCAGAAAAGCATCAAAACCGAAATTCTGCCATAACCGGCTTCCTTTATTTTTTATTTAAATGTTCTGAACATTCAGTTGAATTTTCACATATAGTTTCACAGGAGACATTTAACAAACACTTGCTCTATATTCTCTGTTCAATGGTGTTCCTCTGCTAATACTGACATTTCTTGCTATTTAGTAATTCTTGCAGATGAAGAGCTATCAGAGATTGCCTGTTTGCTTTCTAGGCCGAGCTCAGGCAAAACTCAGAATCCAGCCACACAAAATACTGCCTTTTCTTTGTATGCAAAAGAAATGAACTGATAGGTGTATAGAGCAAAGTCACAGAGCTGTCTAGATGTCCATTCTGCAACTATTGTCAGAAATTTGGTTTAATTACTTACTAAAAAAAACCCAAACTCTTCTGGAAATAATACTAAAGCTTAATAGTAGCAAAAAGATTAGGACTGATTTTTCAGTTTCTCTCCAAGTGGCAGCACAGTCCATCAATACTGCACTCCCAATGAAAACTCTCAAAGACTTTCTAAAAATGTTTCATGAAAGGACAAATTTCAGCAAGTATGATTTGAGAGAATTTATTGCTTTAAAACTAACCCATCACAAAAATCTCTCTCACTACCTATACCCGAAAGCAACAATACCAAAGGCAGTTAGTACAGTAGGCACCTGATTTCGGTTGCCATCCCATGCCAAATGCTTTACCCCTGCCATGTTCCAGCTACACAAGCTGTCCTGCCCCTCGCAGGAGACAATGTCAGAGTCAGGAACAAACACTGTCCTGGTTGTGCTGGGTGAAGTTACAAAGAGAAAAACGATATTTGTATAGTTTTTTAAGAATTGTTTCAACATCTTTTTGAAAGGGAAGGAGTAGAAACAGAAGAAAAATTCTTCTATTTTTTGTATTTCTGTTACAGAACAACATGCTTTTTCTTTTTGTTGTTGTTTTAAATTAACATCATCAATACAATGATGAAACAAATAGCAGCAGCCTGGGACCTGCTTTAGGTTTTTTCCCCTCCGCTCTGCAGGCAATAGCTAAGCACCAGCAATGCAACTCTCATCCTTCCTTTGGGGGGAGCTAAATTCCTTGGCAAAATCATGGGGGTTTTTGACAAAGGAGAAAATGAAGGAAATGAAAATGCTGATGGAGCCCAGTACCCATCAAAGCAAGGAAAAGCAAGGAAGAATTCAGCCTCTAACACAGGACATATGTTAAAAGCAAGATCCAGGCAGGAAGACTAGTCACTCAGTAAATAGTCCCACCACCTTCCCATTTGTGATGCAAGATGCTATTGCAGCCAAGTAGCTCTGAACATATTCTACAATGTGCCATCAACAGAATAAGAAAATTCAAAAGGTTTTGGGTTTTTGTTTGGTTTTGTTTTGGTTTTTTTTCTTCTAATTTTGTAGCTTAGTTTTGTCATTTTAAGGAACTTAAATAACCAAAACCACCAGTGAAGTGGACAAGGCTATAAAACTATGATATTTAAAAAAAAGTTTCACAAAAGATCAGATAAAACATTAACACACTGTATTACCATCTTGTTTTAGCAGAAATGCTGTCTCACATTTAACCCATAATGTCTTGATGCTTGAGTGTCGGAGAAATCAGGGAGAGGTAATACATGCCTCTGTGGGGGGAAAGACAACAGGGGACACAACACAACACTAAAACTCTCTCACCGGGCAAAGAACCCCAGTACTTTGCAGCAACAGTAAACCACACAACATCTGACCAAAGCAAATTCTGGCTCAGGAAGACTACCTTCATTCAATCAAGATCAGTGGAGGGGAGGAGACAGGAGAAAAGAAATGTTTGCCTGATCCTAAGAACACGAACGGCTTTGTGGCACGGCATATAACCCACCTTCAGGTTAAAGAAATACACCTCTATTCACAGCAGGCACTCAGCCAACATTCCCCCCCCTCCGGCAAGCCTTGTTATTTTTCAAGGTTATCTAACTAAGGAGGCAAAAAATGTATTCCACCTGCTGTCTTCGTGCCAGATTTCCTCCCCCTTCAATCCCATCCCACACCTCTCCCCCCTCCTCTTTCCTGGTTTTATATAGATCAAAAAGTCATGTTGCAAACCAGCACGTTTACGTTAGAGGCATGGAGAGAGCTACCGCAAAGTCTTTAACTGAATTATAGTCATGTGTTTCAAATAACAAGGAATGAGAGCAAAATACATGGTTAGGCCCCAAGCCTCTTTCCGTAAATGCGAGCGGAGCGGGAAGGATGGCGTATCTGTCTCTCCGAGACCCTACATGAATGTCTGGGATGTGAGGTACAGACAAGCAGTTCAGCCAGGGCATGTGGACCCGGCACCCTCCCAGGCTGGCCACGCCAGGCTGGTACCACTGGAAACCTCCTGGTAGACCTGCTTCGTTGCTCCCGCACCAACGTAAGGACCAGGCTAAGGACTCCTTCACCGACCTCAGACAGAGCCACGGAAAAACCAACAACAGTATTTATCTTCCCACCGAAAGGAAGATGTATGGAAAAAAAAGGGATTTGTAGCAGATGGCAAGGACGTTTCTCCAGACCACTGGAAAGGCAGCTGCATCGGGAGCACCCTGAATCCACAGAAAGTCAAAGCAAAGTTAGCTGACGTGCAACGGTTCAGCCTTTTTCAAGAAATACAACAAAGATCCTGGAAAAGAAATTCCGTAGAGAACGAATCTCACGAAATTCACATGGTTCCCTACAAAGAGTGGCTTCAAATGCGAGAAAGGTGAGCTTGTCCAAAGGCAAAGTCTTCAAAGTATTATGGCTTGCTCAGTAAATTATCCTCCTCACTTCAAGCGAAGATTCTCAAAACACTTTTCGTGGCAAGAAGTCAGCCTGCACAGAAAGCCCAGACCCAAGCTGTGCCAACCCACCTTAAATGCTTCCACAGCAGCAGGTGAGTTAACAGGGAGGGTGAATGTCCAGCAGACATACAGCAGCTCCTTCCTCCTCCTTGTAATGTAAGGATACGCAGTTAGAGAAGTCATAGGAAGAAGCACAAAATATTACCCAATTTCATAACTACACTGTAACAGATGCTAAACAGTGTCTAGAGCTCATTCTCTCGCTCTCATACATACACACTACAGTAAAAATCTGCGGATTAGTTAGTTCTTATGTTTTGTCCTCTAGTCTCCATAAAGATGTTAAAGCACTGAGTTTAGCAGAGTTGCAGTTTGAAAATGTGATTTCAGGAGTGGTTAGTCCATCACGTATTGTAAATCCCAACTATGCGTCAGGTTTTTCAGCGGAGAAGTTTTTTCTGATCAGTTCCCCTTAAGCAGTGGCAGATACAACGTAAGCAGGACTCCTCGATACACCTTTCTAGTGAGAGAGGTGCAAACATTCATCAGCCTCCTCAACATGCAACCACGCAGAGGGGAAAGGACATCCCAGCAATGTTGCCGAATTCCCTTCCCAAACTCCCTCTCTTCTCTCTGCCTTCACAATATTTCTCATCAGCTATATGGCAGGCTCATCTCGTTGCCCCATTTTACTCCTCTCCTTGCCAGGGAGGGAGAGCAATAGCAACAGACTTACGATGTGTCAAATCTTGGCACGAAATATTCCATTTTCAAGAACGGCTTGAAATTGTAAAACACCCCTATTGTTCCTATTCTTTTATCTTACTTCATATTTGCATCTTTCTTTCTGCACGACAAGCAGACACTGCAGTTTTTAAAAGTCCAGTTGGATGAGCACACTTAAAACTGTTCCCATTCCCACACTGAATTACTGCAGGCAGGAAGATGCCACCATCAACTAACAAAGTGAGTATTCTCAGTTTCTGGCACCACAGAAATAAATGGAGCAAAGGCTTACAAGCTTTTTTAACTAAGTCGCTGCATGTGAACAAACTGACTTGAGTTTTTATTATTAAAACATAAACCCCCTCCTCTTTTCAGAAATGCATTTACTAAATGTGATAAGCCAAGTGGGAAAAACACACTTAAGGACAAATGGAGGTTCATTACAATCACTGCAGGATCGGTACTGACTAGTATTGGCCTCTAACCACCCAGGAAATCTTGCCTAACATAAGGGACCGCCTGATAAACAGGACATAGTAAAATGAGTGTACAATAAGAATAAAGAGGATAAAACTGAACAACTGAGAACAGAAGATATTTTTTCCTGGGAATTTGAAGTTTCAATACTTCCCACATAATTTCTAGCAGCTAACAACACTTTCAAAAGAAAATACAAATTGGTTAAGGTTATTTCTCCTTCAGCTAAAGTAAGAGAACTAAAAAGACATCTGAAGCAGCAACTCCAAATTATCTTCCCACAAGTCTTTTTGCAAACCAAAGAACTAACTATTCCTGGTATTCACATACAAGGAAAAAAAAAAAAAAAAGAACTCTGAAAACAAACAAGCAAACAAAAGACTCTACCAAAATACATCGCACAAGTGAGCCTAAGCACCACATTTCAGAAGTCCTTTAAGCAACCCTTTACTATCTGTAAACAGACCAAGAAAAGAAATGGCCACTTAAAATGTTCCATGTGCTATCTTACTAAAAGGTTACACAGCCCATTCAAAGGCTTGGAACCACTTTCCAAACATTTTGTTTATCCTGTAGATGGTGTAATTACCCACACACACCCCGCAAACACACCTTGCCAGCTTGCAGGACATTTTATACCACCTCTTGGAGAAGAGGTTTTAAGTGTTACAAGAAGAGCCTTACATTAATTGCAATTAACACAATTAGGAAGAGGAGTGGTGTGCATCTAACACTGTCTCAGAGACACAAAAATCTTTATCCATATTGTCACATTCTCTTTCTGGAGATTCAAGACAGTTAGCACAACTTCTGCTTCTTCATACAAATATTTTGAAAATCTTGGAAAGTTGACAAAGACAACAAAATGCTTACTACTTACTTAAAATTTACCTTTAAATATGTTAAAGGCATGGATGCAGAGAAGGTTATCCTAGAATTGCAAGCTTCAAAGCTAAGAAAAATACAGATGAGCCACATAATTATTCAATGGTAATCAACATATAAACACAGGCCTCTGTGAGGGTCTGACTCCATCCAACACTAAGAAAAACAGGGAGATGAATTTTTTTCAGTTTGTTCACAAAGGCTTCCCCTGTGTCAGACTGAGATTTTAAATACTGGTTTTCATCCCAGCGAGCACTGCATATTGTGGAGGTGCAACAGTCTCCAAAGCGGGACTTTACAGTGAAAGCGCCTTATGAGTATCGTACCCCTGAGGATGATTAATCTCCAAGAAAGGCTGCTTGGAATCACTTCAGTCGTCATTTTGCAAGAACACGCATACATGATGCTGACCCAAAAGCCAAACCTGCATTTCATAATGGGCTCCAATCTGTGCAAAGCAGGACTAAATGAAATAAGACATCCACAAGCTACTTAGAGACAAACCTGAAACTCAGGCCTGTGCCTGTCACGGCAGACAAAAAAGACAAAGACACTTTCTTTGGTGTTAACACGAGAACTGCTACATGGATTACTGAAGGAAGCCAACAGCAACAAGACCCCATCCTTGTGCACCTGGGCACGAGTGATACACCCACCACCAATGCTTATTGCTCATTAGTACACCAAAACTTCCCAAGTTTGGCTTTTTTGTTGTTGTTGTTGCTCTTGGATTTTTTTTTTTTTTTTTTTTTAAGCAAATAGGGGGAAGAAATGAGAACAGGAAGATAAAAACACTTATGCGAAAACACTATGAAGGGTATACATACAGGACCAGAGGATGGAGTGATACTCATGGTATGTGAAAAACAACTCTGCAACATGCAGTCTGTACTCCACCAGCTAACTGATCTGTGAAAAGCGATGCTTTTTTCCATATGACTTCAGAACCTCTTTGCATAAAACCACTTGCAATACTAAAAGCTCTGAAGACATGGGCTTGATCCTGTATTTATGGAAGGGAGAACATAACACAAACCAGAATACATAAACAGGCCTAAAACTATGTTATTTCATTATCTCCCCCTTCCCTGTCAACACACACTACATCCCATGCTTCATCTTTGACCTTGTGCCTTCACTGTAACTTTCTCTCACAAGCTCACACCGAAATAAAATTACATAAACAGCATCTGCCTTTCTCTAAGAAGGATTTGTTACACGGAAACTTTGGTTAGCGATATATCCAAGATCTTAATTAAGAAGAGAGACCAATCCACTCAAAAGCGTGACCATTCCCACAGGAACGAGAAGAAATCCTTCCTATTGAAATAAGAGCAGGAAAATAAAAATGGAATTCATTCTTGTTTCTGGCAAGAAAGGCATTTTCAAATCCCACTTGGTGTTGTATTTCTAACAATAGCTGCTTCTTTCAACACTACGCTGAAGTACATTTTTAATCTTTTCAAGACTCCAGCTTCTTCCTGGCCTTTAACACATTTATACATGTATTTAACATCAGTACATCCATCCATACAAACAAACATCCCTTCTCTCCCTTTTTTGTACTTAAGTTTGTCAAATAAATAAATGGAACTAAATATCAGAAAAAGCTAGGAATTCAGAGCCCTTAAACTGTGAAATAAAACCTGCTGCTACTTGATCAAATAATGCTCGTGACCTAACATTTCAATCCCCACCCTTATCTGACTGATGCTAATTTTATACCAGCATCCAAAAACGTCATGATTTCAGCTAGAAATCACCTAAGGAGATTTTCTTTCTTCTGGGAACTAAAGACACTTAACTCCTTTCTGACTAGTACGAACACCTCAAAATTGTCCTACCTTTAGCATCACTATGACTTCAGCACCACAATCAACTTAAACGACCAATTATTGGCCAGCACTCAAAAAGCATTCAGCACAAATACCATTTTTCATCCTTCCTGGACTTTGGGGCAAATGGGAGGATCTTTGCAAAGTGAGGCTCAACAGAGAATTAGGAATTAAAAGCAGCAAGTAATATTCCGGGGCTGACACCTCCAAACTATTGCCATTTTTTTCTTTTTTTTTTTTTTTTTATATTACAGATTAATATTATGATAGAAATAGAGTAAAATGGAACGTATGATTTAATCTTCTTTCATTTTTTCCTCTGAATATACTAAAGCTTCACAATACTTACCAATGAAATGACTACTCAGAAAACAGATAGGACATTCTTATCTACAGCTGACTTCAACTGCTTACAACACTAGCTTACAGAACAATTTCCAGCCCATATGTTTTTGTCATGTCAACGGTTTCCAAAGATAATAAATGCTCTTCAGTATCATGCCTGGCATAACTAAGCCTGTGAGCAGGCTGCTAAAATTATATGGAGAATGTACAAGCGAGCTCTTCAAGCAGTTCTCCAATGACTTCAACCCAAGAGCAGCACTCCAGCGAAACGGAGGGATTTGGGCAGGAATGCAGACTATACAATAGCCAGCCGTAAATAGAAACCAAACTTCGTCACAGCAAGCATCTGAAGCACGTCTCCGCGTTATGCTGCACAACGCAGGCTCTACCTCAGCCAGCTCTAGCTAGCTCTTGCAAGCACAGGCACAGCCATGCTACGCGGCGTTGTATTTACAGCCTACTGCAAGAGCTCTGCGGTATAGGGTCTTTAACGTTTTCTACGTTACACTGCCAATTTTCAAGCTTTGGTCCATGGACCATTTCCAAGGGGTGTGCAAACAACAGTTAAGAAAAGCAAGGCTACTGTCAAGTTTAAATTCACCGCGCAGATTACTGCTCTGAGCTCTACAGCATCTTCAGTTACGGCATGGCTGATTCCTTGTCAGCAGTGACGTAATGTGTTTTGCAGGTGATCCTGCTAAGTTTAACCTACACATATATACACTAATCACGCAAGAAAATAAACGTATCAGTTTAGCATAAAATAACATAGGCATAAAATGAATATGTTGGGAACCCAGGTTTACTACAAACAAAAATTTGGAATCAAAGATAGATAAACTTCTACGTACAAATAACTGCAGCCTTAGGCAAGATTAAAACCTAGCTAAAACTAACAGCACAACATTGCAACCCACTGAACCATAGTATTTCAGTCTTGAAAGAATATTCTTTCTTGAAGATCCAGTTCCTGCAATTCAGAAATTGCTTGTGAATTTTGGCTTTCATTTTTACAAGACAAATTTGAGCTAAAAAAAAAAAAAAAATAAAAAAAAAATCACCTCAATCACTAAACCCCTGAGACTGAAGATGTTTTATCTACTTCTGATAAGGCATTAATGCCAATCGCTCAGCTCCTGTGGAAAATGCCTGAGCAGGCTTAGGTACATTTTATACACAACTTACTCTGAAGCCTTAAACTGGGCATCCAAGGGGCACTCCAGTCCCATGAGAGGTTTTGTCTCAGGGCTTAATTTGAGCCACTGCTTACAAAGGCTTCAGAAGTGGCTTTCTCCTCTGACAGCATGGTCTCCTTGACAATTTCTTAAGAGGACGCAGAAATGCAACTTCTTGCATGTCAAAGCTTTCTCAGGTTTAGCCTTTCTGAAAGCTCATTTTGGAGAGTCTGATCCAATGCTCAGGGAAGGAAGTGGAAAGACTCCAACTAACTTCAGCAGTCTTTGGATTGGGTTCTGCAGCTGCAAGAGCTATTCCTCATTAGGTGTTATATTAAATACAACACATGCCATAAGAAAGCATGTATAATCATACTGATCAAAATGACACAATCTAAAAAGACCTTAAGAGAAGACAGCTACTCAGGTGCCTCCTTCCCGACATTTAAAGCATACAAAAATATAAAATATATTCCTTTTTCCTTTAACTCTTTTCCTTCTTTTCTTTGGCAAGCATCTCCTCTCCTCTCACTATTTCTCCAAC
>JANZLO010000049.1:18627270-18647001 GCA_026937515.1 Polyboroides typus
ATGTAAACATATTACAATGGCTGGCTTATTTAGCTCTGTTCTTTAATCATGAATTATTTATTAATGGTAAACACGAAAGCTGGTAGTTTAAAACAGTTTAGTTCATTGACAAAAAATAGGAGGCCTTGCTAAGATAAGGTGAAATGATATGTGCTACATTAGCAGTATTAACATAATTACAATATGAAATTCTGAAACAAGTGGAGCAAAACTATTGAATTAAGAAGTTAACAAAGTCCCCACTCCTACAGCTGAGTTACAGTAAGTTTTATTCAGATGGGTGATGCAGTCTTATACTTAATTAGTGAAAAAAACAGGTTTTGCTTAAAACATCTGATGGATCTGAAAAAATAAGAAAGGTAGTTGAAGTACTGCAAGTATCCAGTGTAGGGGGGGAAAAAAAAAAAAGGCACCACAAGTGAAACTTCTTTCTATCTCCAGTCTTGGAATCATAAGCTTAGTTATGGAATCAGTATACGAGTTAACAAATTCAAGATTAAAGTGTTTAGAGAAATAGCACTGAATTATCAAGAAAAAAATAAAAGTAATTAATTGCCAAATAATATCAAAGGGATAAAAAGTTTCCATGTTTCTGAAGACGATCAAAATAAAGTTTTTGTATTTTACAAGTTATTTAAAAGCAGTAAAATAATGTAGTAAAAATAATGAGAGGACATAGAAAAATACCAGGAAGAAATTAAGGGCTAAGTGTATTACAACATGGATCACTATCACAAGGAAAGAGCTCGAATTTGTGCCACCTAATATTTACAGGACTGCAAACTTAACAAAAAGGGGTGCATTGAAACTGGCCCATACTGGAAGAAAAGGACCAGGTTATTTAAGAGGTTTCTTCCTTCCCAGTCATTTATGACAGTCTACATTGCACAACTAGGCACCAACAGGCAAAATTAAATAAGTGAGAATGCTATACTTGACTCAGATTAATAATTCATATCTCTGATTAACTCCGCACACATATTCATAGTTACACAGTATAACACAAGAAGGGGTTTTTTTTTGTTTGGTTGGTTTTGCTAAAACCCTTAATTTATTACACAACGTATGGCTAAAACCTCCATGCTAAAGTAGTTTGGAAGGACAGAAAATAACCCCCCATATTTTCAGAGAAAAATTGCTGTCTTCATCTCAGAGCAGTACTGGTAAGAATAAAGATATGTAGAGGGCTAAGGAGAATATGAACACATTAGACATATACACAAGACCAGAAACGAAGCGTCTGATAAAACCTCGCCATATAATTGATCCAATGGCTTCTGATCTCCTTGAAAAAAATATATTAGCCAAAGAAACGAGTCTGGTATTTTTACTTTACAACACTCATGAAAAGGGCTAACAGGTGGCTTCTCTGGAGTCCCCCTTACCAGCTAATCTTACCTCCTTACAAACCACACTCTGTGTCTGCATTTCTAAAGACTTATTTCAATGTCAAGAACAGATCTGATCTGGTGAACGACATGATATCTTCCCAATGTAATTTTGCAATTCAGTTGGCAGTTACAGAGAGTAACCAAAGCCATTAGCGTAAGGAGAGTGCAGAAAGGACTCATATTTTAAAATCAGAAATTAGTCACAAACTTAATTTTTATTTTTCACTTGCCCTGAATTTTGGCATGGTCAGGGACTACATATACAGTTTCCTTGGCCATGACTTTGCAAAGACTGCTATGGAACTTGTATCCTTTATTCACCTAAGATGCAGCAAATGTAGGTTGGCTAGGGGTTTTCTGTTTGCCTTTTTTTGCATGACGTTTCAGCCTCCAGCTTTCCACAAGCCTCATGATTGCTGGACTCGGACATCACATTAACGCTGTCAAAGCAACGCATAAAAATAACATTTTAGACCTACAAGTAAACTTATCAAAGATGAGGAATTCAAAAACCTTGACACTCTGCGTAGGCATCACAGCTCATATGAGTGTATATTCCTGGAAGGGAACAAATCTATGCAAGTCCAAATTCACTCAAGATTTACAGTCACCAAAAACACAACCAAACAAAAAAACCACCACCACCCCCAAAAAATAATTAAAAAAATTGAAGTGTGCAAGAACGAAGCAGGTACAGAATTGATGGGTGTAGTCTTTTTAGTCACAACTACAACCTCATTTTAATACAATTTACAGTAGCACATTTATACACAGTGCAAACTGCGCAGCCTAAAAATTAAGACACTAAAAGAGAGGCAATAGTGCTATTATTCAGAATAAAAGACACAGTAGTTGTGAAATATATGGTATATATTTTTCCTCTAGAATAACAGGAGTACTTAATGTAATAAAGCCCAAAACCTCTGTCTGTATTGTTGCACACCATGTGAAGTGGAATTCTGGGGAGTCGAGTACAAATCCTTTACGCTCTCAAGTTTCTGAAGACAGAAAGGCACAGCATATTATAGAGTTGAGCGCTATATAAAGGGTAGTATGGTAAGCATTTTAATACTTATATTGGAATTTTTTTCAATAAATACACACGAATTACTAACAAGGAAAAAACGGGAAATATAAAGACTGCATTCTTCATTATTAAGGAGTATGCTAAACACCATTCGGGTTTAGGCATTGATGAATGCTACAAAGCAATACTTCTCTTGGGAGGTGCAAAATTATTGCAGTTTACTGGCATGTTAACTCCTCCAAGACCCTGGTCCAGAGAACAGCAACTGCAGCGTAAGAGTGCACCGAGTAGAACTACTGAAGTCAGTTCATATGCTTAAAGTTATTTATATGCACCAGTGCCCTGCCGGATTAGACTCATGACATAGATCACTTGCAATCAGATTAATTATATAGCAAAATGATGACAACTAGTTCACTTGGAACACAGAAATTTTGGGGCATGTTCACTATAATTAACCAACATTAACTTCTGTCTTCTGGCATAAAACTAAAAACAAGTATCTCACATCTTGTTCCAATTTTTTAATCCTTTAATAATGAAGTTGATATGAAAATAGAAACATAAAATAAATTCAGTGTGCTATTTTGAAACATTTTCCCTGCAACTCCCATGTTAATACAGAAAAATATATGGAAGATAAATATACATTGTTAGAGATCTGCTCTGCTGGATACACGTATATTTAACAAAAACATGAGGAGAAAAAAAACCCCACAAACATGGTAATTAACACTGCTTTCAAGCATCTTCTATAGCACAGCAAAAATAAACCAGAAAACAAATTAATCAAATGCATTGAAGACAGCTTATGAAGAATAAATTGCTATGGGATTGTGAAAATAAAGTAGTTCAAAATACTCTCCTCAATTGCTACTTGAAATTAAAAGAAGTATCAGACTTCTTACTGCTATCATAAACCAGCATTTATGACTCAGTAGCCAAGCAGAACACAACTGATCTCAGGTTTGTTCGATTCCCCAACACCTGCTGGCTGATGGTAACCCATTCGAAGAGGATGGGTGCTAACATACACCCAGGTTGCTTTTACATAGCACAGTAAGCATGCGGGAAACCCCAGTTCTGAAATAACACTCCAGTTCGTGTACTTGCACTTCCAGTCATGTTGCCTAATCAGCAAACACAACCCACTGCCACAAATCACTAGAAATAACAGCCTGGCACTAAAAGGTACAGGATCCCCGTTTGGCCTGGAGCCTGACAACAGCTGTAGCCAGAACTGTAAATGAGCAGCACTTCTCTATTTCATTCACCCAAGGGTACCAAGGTACCACCTTTAAGTCAGCAATAGAAAATCCGGCTGATGGCAAATCATTACCATACCTCCAGAAGGAAAGACATCAATGGCAGTACTTTGTTGAACTGCATTTATTTTTAGTTTTTTGCATAAGCGATGCTGCTAGACACAACAGGCTAGATGGAATGCTACAGCAGAGCATTTCTATCAGCTGAATTTCTGGAACCTCTCTTGACAGCTAAATTAGCCTTTGATAGCAGCTGCAGTTTTTTTGAAGAAAAAAAAAAAAAAACAACAACAAAACCAAACCACAAAACCCCCACTCATTCCCACTAACCATTCACTGGTTTGGTCTACAGAGCAGTTTTGGTGCATGCTAACATTCTCCTTTTGGAGATAAATTAAACTAGAAGCCCAGCTCCAGCCACACACCAAATATGTTCCAACTCCTAAGGACGAAGTAAAAGTTGCAGTCAATGACTTGTCTTTTACACAGCTGTGAGTGACACACATACTAGAGTGAGACAGCCCAGGGGACTGACTAAATACAATTTGAAGACTCCAAGCTGCGTACAGTATAGAACTAGAGGCCTCAACACCAACCGTATCAGTGTCCAGGTTTGATTGTATTGCACCAAATTACTCATTAATTTGCACATAACTAGAATCTGGATTCTAGAGATCCATATGTAATCAAGTAGGAGTCAGGACTAAAAGTTTTCTGCCTTTTCAATAGGCTATCTTAAGGTAAGTCATATGCATACTATAAACTAAACCTCCTGCTCAGATACTCTCCAAAATTTATTGATAGATCTCAAAACGCAACAGGCCAAGCTTTGCTTAAGTTTGCCCCAAAGCTTACAGGATCATGACCTTATATTTTAAATAAACCTGATAAACTACTCATACAGCCAGAATCAAAGAATCTACTCTAATACCAGTTACGTGACAAGTCTAAATTAATTCTACTGCAGTATACAGAAAAAACAGTCTAATATCCAAAATTTGCTATCATTTTATGAATATGATGCTTTCTGATATCATAAAATTAGCAATTGATGAAACAATCATTACAACAATGATCAGGGATAGTATATCCCGCACATTATCAAAACACTTGTATTTAAACATTAACTCATTAATCTTTAAACAACAAAAGATTACAAAGTTGCACTACAGTAAACTTTTAAATGTTTTTTTTCCTCGCTAGCGTTGAGATGAAAGGTGGCATGGACTACACGTTTCCTCACACCGCAGAACACTACGCCTGTTCTCATTTTCACCAGTGCAACCAGAGGAGACCCAATCCAAGCAAGAACAGAGTTTTTGCGACACAGGACACATCTCAGCAAGGCCAATTTTGCCCAATATACCCTACTGAGAGCAGTAAAGCCACTCCTCTAACAAAACTCTAGTGTTCAGTAACACCTTAAAATTTAAGCTCCTGCTCACTCAGGACAGTACTAATGAACTTGCAGTGCTGACCACGGGAAGGAAGAATGAGGGCCACACTCCAAGGCTTCCCTCTTCCCACATCATTGTGCAAAAACCCATGCATCTGTTACAACTTCATAGAAGTGGCAACTCCCATGGAATTTGTCCACATCCATAAGTGAGGTGTTACAAAATCTTTTGAGAAGAACAGCTATCAGTATGTATAACTTCACCTCATTTCAAGTACTAGAGAGATTTTAAAGCTACCAGGCTCTGTTTCGAATTAGACGTAACCTGTTCCTTGCAGTAAGCAAGATACTTACCTGCTTTCATTATGTTTTCTTTTGTATTCTAGAAATTAAATACTTGGCAGTGTGTGCTTCAGCCCTTCACTAGGCTACTTTCAGCTGCCAGCTGAGGAATAAATGAAGTAAAGGACATTCATTAAAATCCCTACACAGGAGGGGGCATCTTCAAGCATACAAGTGCACAGGATGACTATGGGTAACCTGAACTTGAGTACAAGAGGTGCTGCTTGTACTATATCAGATATAGAACTCAATCAAAGTAAAATCTGGTAATAAAGCCTAGTAAAATCTTCGCTAAATGGACAGCATTGCATAAAATTTATGCAAATAACTCTGTGAGTGAGAACAAATTCTCAGTACTTTTCAAACCAAAGGAGTTTTCCTACCAGCTGCAACAGATCTGAAGTTAAAAATCTGATCTTCTGCTACCTTTTTATTCCCAGCAATAACTGGTGGCTAGCCTTGTAAGTCAGGGCATTGGGATGACCAATTAAAAAAAAAAAAATTTTTTTTTGGTACAAATTCTAGTCCGAATCATTATCTTAGTTATCTCTGTACATTCCTCTAGGCATGCTAATGTTCTTGTCTACTTCCAGCTATCCATTGCATTCAGTGGGGAAAATCAAACAAAAAAATACTCAACACAGAGTATTGTCCCCCACTCAAAAGTGACAATTCCCCTATCCATCAGCCAAATCAATCCCTGTACATTTACACCCAATCCTACAGTCCCATTTTGGAATCCTTTGGGGAAAAATCGTAACTGTATATCCCAAGTGTAAAAACATATGCCCAGATCCCCCCAATTTCTTAAACCTAAAGAAGAAAAGAAAAAAGCCCTGAAGCCGTTTTCTCACCAAAACTGTGTAGGAAACCCTAGAAACTCTTGGCCAAGTCTCCTGTCACACAACTCCTCTACAGCTGGACTCACACTACCAAAAAGTCCCTGGGGACCCCCATGGCAGTACATGAGGATTGCCACCCACACCTGAAACAAGTGCCATGACAGATTGCAGTTGTCCTCTCATCCCACCCAATACATAGCACTCTCAGAACAGAAACTATCCACATTTAAAAGCAAAAATGTTAAATGTGAAAATCTTGCAAATTAAGGATAGCTTCTGGATGACTTTTTGGGGGAGGAAAGGCTAGATACTACCACCATGGTTGCTTTCTTATACAAACCACCAACCATTTTCCAAGGGAGATACTGATTTTTTTTTTATTTTAAAAGAATACACAAAGGTACACAAAGCTTCCAAAAACTCCACCACTAGCATCTATCTGTCTTTGCCCCAGGCTGGGCCATGCCAATCTAGCAGAAAGCAGTCCTGAAGCAACAAAAAAAAAATGCAGAATGAATTGATTTCAGACCAAATGAAAGGAAGCTCTTAACCATGAGTAACTTTCATTTCATGAGGCATTTGGAGGTTCCCAGACCACGCCAGCAGCAAACAGACATTTATTAGCTAGCAGTGCTCAGATGAGACAAGCAAGAAAAATCACACTAGCATTTCTCTGATATATACTTTTCTCCAGTGTAGAAGAGAAACCCGAACCTAACTTTCAAGCAACATTGAAAAGATCTCCGTTAGCCTCCATTCACCAAAGACAGAGCGAGGACAGCTACTGCCCTGCTCTTTTTCTTATAACATATTCCTAGAAAGCGTTACACACCTGGTTGCTGGCTTGCAGGTTACTAGTAATGCTTCAAACCATTATTTTTCCTCTTTGTTCTTCTATTCCAGAAGACTGCTTTGACCCCTTGTATTGGGTTTGTGAGGTGGGGTTTTGGTAGCAGGGGAGGGGCCACAGGGTGTGGCTCCTGTGAGGAGCTTCTAGAAGCTTCCACAGCTCCAGGTGGGACCCGCCTCTGGCCCAGGCAGAGCCCACCAGTGACAGTGGTAACACCTGTGGGGAGCAGATTTAAGAGGGGGAACCTGCAGTGAGGGGAGTGGGATGTGAGAGGAATCTCTCTGTGGGTACTGAGGTCAGGGAAGGAGGAGGGGATGTCCCTGCAGCCTGTGGTGAGGCAGCAGGCTGTTCCCCCAGCCCATGGAGGGGAGTGGAGGTTCCCCCAAGATGGCGGTGACTCTGTGGTAAAGCCCAGGCTGGAGCAGCCTGTGACTGAAGGACTGCAGCCCATGGGAAGGACTCACATTGGAGAAGTTCATGAAGGGCTGTCTCCCACAGGAGGGACCCCACAGTGGAGCAGGGGAAGGGTGTGAGGAGGAAGGAGCACAAACTGTGATGAACTGACTGCACTCCCCATTCCTTGTCTGCCTGTGCCACTGGAGGGTGAGAAGGTAGAGAAAATCAGGAGTGGAGCTGGGCCAGGAAGGAGGGAGGGGTGGGGGGAAGGTGTTTTACAATTTGGGTTGACTTTCCCATTATCCTTGTTTTGATTTGATTGGTAATAAATTAAATCTATTTTGTTTTTTCCCCAAGCTGAGACTGTTTTTTTACCCATGACCATAATTGGTGAGTGATCCCTCCCTGTCCTTGTCTTGACCCACAAGCTTGTCTTTATATTTTCTCCTCCTCATCCCACCGGGAGGGAGGAGTGAGTGAGCAGCTTCATGGGCTTAAACCATGTCATCCCTCAATCCCTGGCTTGGGCATGAAGTTACAGTTGCAGTGTGACAAGGGAGCTATTTCTTAAATCAAGTGATACAGCACATCTAAAGACAATAACAACTTGGGATTTAGATGTTCCCCTTCCTTTGAGAGGACTGGAAGAGAGGAGACACAAACCGTTTTGCATACACTTAAATATGTATACACATGTGCACACAGACCAGGAGGCTACACTTTCTACTTACTTACCAATGTAAAGACAAAAAAGAAAATA
Organism: Polyboroides typus; assembly: GCA_026937515.1. Lineage (NCBI taxonomy): Eukaryota > Metazoa > Chordata > Aves > Accipitriformes > Accipitridae > Polyboroides > Polyboroides typus. The sequence goes on from JANZLO010000049.1 coordinate 18,635,540, forward strand.
TATATTATGGAATAAGTAACATAGCTAAGTATAATGCTTACACTACACAGGAAGTAAATATTCTCAAAATTTCAATAGGGAAATTAACAACTGAAGGACACAGCCCAAAATATTGTCTTAAAAAAAGAAAATTATGTACAAAACCCCTGTTGTTGAGGGCTGCCCACGTGTCCCTCCTGTGGTCAGTCAGAAGGTGCTGGTAGCCAAGCTCTTGCCAGCCCCCCAGGAGCAGGTCCTCCTTCCCCTGTCACTACCCCACTGTGCATCAGAAGAGAAGAATCATCCCTGCTTCGTACCTGGAAAAAGCCTTCCCAACCTGCTGACCCCACTTCACCACCACAGGCGGATTTCAGCCTGCACATCCCATGCACACAGAGCACCCAAGCCACAGTACGGGCTGAGGTTTAGTTTCCAATAACTTATACACAGTCTCAGCCACTACAGTCTGGTTTTGACTGTCATTGGCAGCACCTGAAGGTCTCTTTGCCCTGAAGGAAGACCTGACATTGAAAACTGAAGTTTGGGCAGGGCTCTGCTCCCAAAAATGGGGCACCGGGACAGCAAAGCTGTGTCCTGACTTCAGCTCAGGAAGATAAGGAAAGATGTTGTTGCTGGGTTTTAAAACCTTGTTCTGCCTTTTACCCAATTCCTTTAGATAAAATTGCTAAGTACAAGCTCTCTTGTCACTTCCATATCCTTTTGAGCTTTGAGAGCAGTTGAACCTGGCAAGTTTCAGTGACTGTTAACACCAAGAAATAAAACAACTCCCTTTTGTACACAGACCACCTGTACAACCTGTTAACCCATATGGCAGCTCTTCTACGTATAAGCTTGTGAGCGGTCACAAAGAACAAACCTATCATAAAAGATTATGTAAGACAACATCAGTGCTGTGTCCAACTTTAACTGTAATCGCACTGTCCTGCATCTTAACCTGTTTCTACTTACACAAGAGGAGAGATTTGATTTCCTTTGACAGACAGATCAGCCCACTAGTACCCAGCTAAATGCTTCAGCAAGGAACCAAATCTGATTACCTACATTTGCTATCCAAACCCCCTAGGAAAGTAAAAGGGGTTCAAAGGAGAAAATGTTGTATTAACTTGACTATTTCTTTCTGCTCACTCTAACCCAGGATATATCCCACTAGTCTTCTGAAAACCTAGTAAGGGAGGAAGCAATTTAGCTGTAGCAGGACTCTCTTGAACTTCAGTAATATAATTAGCAGGTAATTAGGATGCCTGATGTGCAGCATCGACCAAAAAAGTAATTCCACAATGCTTCAGAAAATCTAGTTGTTGAACTTTTACAGAGCTGTTGCATTGCTGCAGCACACCAGTATATAGCCACTCCAAATTCAGAAGCTCGTTGATTCTGAAGGAGCAACAAGCTCTCTGGTCTATTTAAAAAAGAGCAAGATATTTCAGAAAATGGAGACAAAGCTTCACTTGGCATAAGGGTCTAATGACCTATCATAAAGTTTGTCAAAATTTTGACACAAATGTATCAACAGATTTTACAAAAAATAATGTACAAGATAATCAGAGTCGAGATGTACTGATGTAAATTTTAACATACTTCACAGTAGTTACAGACTCCTTACCTTTTAGCTATCAGGTTCTCTTACAGTAGAAAATGCTTTTGAAATTTATATGCATTAAGAATTTTTAAAAAAAAAAACAATGAAAACAAACAGCAATGCCACTGCCTTACTATTTCTTCTAGAAGAACCTCCCAAGGAGCTGAACTTGGCAGCTTAGGTTGCTCAGCTCAAGAGAAACGGCTCAAGTGACCCCAGCTTCTAGAGAATGACAAAGAAAAAGGAGGCAAGGACCTCCTTCAAATACTGAAATTTAGTTTATGTCCTCGCTTGTTGACTTGTTTCATTGTTGCCCCCTTCTGCAAACAGGAGTACAATACTTCCCATAAGGCTGAACAACCTTTCACTGCTGAACGTGGATGTACACACAACTGTGCACGCTATGTGCGTACAGACCCATGTGAACAGGTGATCATTTTTTAACATGTCACAACCCTTCCTGTAGGTGGATAAACAAAAATGCTACTTTAATAACTTTGCATTTTCCATCTTATTCCCAAAACGTGATCCACAACACCATTGTATCCTACAGCTAAAGGAACTAAAACTATAATACTGTAATTGAAATGTGTATAGCATAACAGCTTCACTATGCAGTCGCCAGCATAACATCCAGTTGAGTAGGCAGCCTTTATAAACAGAGCTTGGGGGTCCCCTGTCCTGCAGAGTTTGGTTTTTATTTGTTTTTCTTTAAGTTGTTAAGACAGAAATAACATGGGGAAAGCAAGCTACTTGGAGGCAACAGCAGAAACTTACATGCCAGCCAGACTGAGTGCACACATCCCCGTGCTGTCAAGGTGGTCCAAGACGACACTTAATACCATGATGCAACACGCTCTGCCTCTGAGGTATGTACTCATCCAAAGAGGAGTAAGTGGTAGCTCAGCACATAGCAGCTCACACGCTACGTGCCACACACTTACAAATACCATTCAGCAACCTCAGACAGGTTGCCAGTCTGGTCACAGTAATGGTTCAAAGCTCCAGACCAGCTCTCTAAAATCTTTACTCACCTGAGCCCCTGGAAGACATTTGCTCTTCCAGAAATGCAGCGTACGGCAGAAGCGAGGAGCCAGCCCGAAGGCGGCTGCAGAATGCAGGAACAGCAGGACAGGCATAACAAGCTGGCCTTAGCAGTAAAAATTAAGCTTTGGAAAAGTAAATGGGCCTCATAATGCCTGTAACCATCGGACTGCAATGCAATGTTTTGTATTTCTCCCAGCCTCTTATTTAAGACTTCTACAGAAAACAGTTCTTTGAAAGGCTCCATAAGGTATCTAAATTGAAGTAGTACAAAGGGAACGGATGTACACACTACTGTGTACGTCACCTAAAAAGGGAGAAAAATGCTGAACAGATACTTTTTTCTGAAGAATCAGATACCAAAACTATTAGTGAGCTACAAATACCTAAATACATAAAGTCATCATATGAAAAAAAAAAAATTGAAGTAATACAACTAGGTCAAAATTTAGGCAAAATCCTTAGCAATATCATCTATTTACATTTAACTTTAGGATCACATACACAATTTCACTCATTTTATTTCAAGTAACAATAAAGGCTCTTACCTTCTCAATGTTTTAGCCATTTCTAGAAAAGGGCATGAAGAAACAAGCAGATGATATTTTAAATATACCATCTCTCCACTCCTGGCTGATCTGCTGTAGAGCAGAGAATTTTTATTTTTTTTTTAATTTTTTAATTAAACTGTAGAATATTTTGACTGTCATTTTTGTGTATCAATATGGAGAAGAAATAGGCTTGTACACTGCTTTAGGCTGCAACTGTAACAGTGGGGAAGTAATGGGGAATGGAGGAGGAAAAGTAGTAAACGTGGTTAACCTGAATGGACTTCTGAGATGGCACACAACACATATACAATGGCCACACAGAGCTGCAAATAGGAAGACTATAGTCCACAATCCAACGTTTGGCAGCTGAGGTACTTATGTTTTAACGTGGCACTTTTCCTGCAATAAATTGCCTGCTGGAGGTACTGGCAGTCACGCATGGTCTATCTCCACAAGGCGGCCTTGGCAAGAACCTCCTTTTGCAAAGATATTCAAACAGCTGAATGCGGTCTTGAAACTAGACTCAGAAAAATAGCTCAAATACATATTCTATTACTAACTTTTCTTGCATAGCCTTTCTATCAAAAGATATAAATTATCCCACTGAGTAACTACTGTCCTAAAAACAAAGTGGGGGGTGGGAATTCAATGGTGTACTGCAACAACCAACTTCATTTTAGTAACAGAAATGTAAGAAAGTTAAAATTACATTTGTTTAATTGTTAATGAGAATCTTCTCTGCAGACTTACATGCTTGACTGAAGAAGCAGCTGTTTTATCAGTCATCCTTAGCAACCTCCAAGTGACATTTCTGGCCCAGAAGAACATCAGTAGGTTAGCTACAAGTCAGTCTGGTAGCTTTGGCTCTTGTTAATGTCACCTAACACTTGTTATTGTAAGACCCTAGTCTTTGCTGTTTATTTTTTTAAAGCCAAACTTTAGCCATCTGGTCTGCTCTCTCCCCTCTTCTCTCCCTCCTGGGAGGCAAAGAGGTAGCTGAGGAAAGATAAGAAGGGAAAAAATGGTTTATTCATGGAACAGAGAAACATTGCTTTGTCTCTTTTCTCCTCTACCAGTAGTTAGAAAATCAAGCTACCAATACAGAAGAACTTGTGGTTTCTAAAGCAAATTCCCTCCAGCACCTGAAGCTAAATCTGAGTTTATCGATGTCAATATACTTTTGACATCAGCAAATAACTGAGAAACTGACATGTGATTACATCTTTCAATACTTCGCTACTGCCCATCAATGGCCCGCAGGATGAGAGAAGCATGCCATGACCCATGGTACGTGCTTTGCAGGTCCTTCTCACCCATCATCTAATGCACACAGGGGCATGAAATAGCGGGAGCTAAACTCCATAAGCAGATATCCCCATCCAGCCTTTCTTTCTTCTGTAGCGTGCATGGCCAAGATGACAGATACACATACAAAAGCTTTGAAATATACCATAATAAAAGCTTTGAAGTCTACTGTAATTCCAGTGTTTCCTAACTTTTGAGGGTTTAACTCTTAACCTTGACTGTTTCAAATATTTTTTGGATGTGTAATTAGGCATCTACGTTATGTATACTTTCCTTATTTAGTTCCCCTTCCCCTAACCTCTGTCTACATTTCTGTAGTCAAAAAATGAGTGCTTTGAAGCAGGGATTATCCTTTTCAAGTATCTGGAAAGTACCTTGCATGTAAGCCTATAAAAGAAATCATAATAGAAATATTGCTTTGTTTCCACTTTTATACTCCTTCCTTTTGGTGTCCCAGCCAAAGACCTCCAGGAAGGTAACTGTTGATTCTAGCCCTAGTCAATGTATGTAGTGTCATGTAATACGTTTAGTCTCCTGCCCTAATTACCTTACTCTATTTCAATCTCTTTCCCAAGCAGTTGTCCATCTGTTACAGCAGTATTTTACCTCTGCTCAACTGACCTGTCATCTAGGAGTGAGCCTGTATTGAATTAACTCAGTTTCATTTCAACCCAGGTATCCGTTTACAGCAGCACTCAGGGCTTCTCAACCAGCCCTATCACATCTCCCCCCAGTGACACCATTGTTTTTTCTTAACGCAATGAGGAAATCCAAGTGTTCATTTTGGATATGATGGTGACCAAGACCACTGTAATGTATATATACACCCACTTACACATTCCTCATCCTTAGAAGCAGGCATTCCCTTAGGGATTAGGTTGGGGGTGTGGGGGAAGAGAGGGGTTGGCTGGGTTGAGGGTTTTTTTGCCTTGAGTTAGCTTAGCAGCCTTGAGAGTATTTCTATATCCTCATATTTCACTGTCGGTGCCAAATACCCTACTGTAATACCAGTGAAAGTCTTCAGTGAATTTAACTGCCTTCACAGCTGCTCCTTTGGAAACCTGCAGGGTATGCAACACGGCAGCATCCAGCAGCAATCCCTACCACAGTTTGCTCAAAATAAATTGCCTAGATTCAGAAATTCAAGACTCGGCTACCAAGTGGTAATCTCTTCCTTCCCACCGCCCTAGAAGTTTGTCTACATGTTTCTAAGTTGTCAATATTCAATGAACACACGCCACATACAACGCTCTACTGTTTAAAATCAATGCAGTGAGAATATACTCAGCATAAAACAAGCTCTGCAGAATCCCTTAAGGAGAACTGCTGCTGAACAGAAATGTCCAATCTGAAATTTGAAGATGAGACCTTAATTACTCTTCAACTGTTGTTCTCTACCCCAAGCACGTTAATATTGATTTCATTCCACTCTGAAATTCCACCTTGGAAGCTCCTTGCTGCTTTGAACTTAGGATCTATAGCACAGTAACAAAGCTCAGCATAAATGTTTTGCATCTATACGTGATAGAAATGACATACAGGCTGTACCAGCTTCTCAAATGACTTACAGGAGAATTAGTCTGCACAGGCTGAAGATCTGATTCAGCACACACAGCTGTTCCCAAACTTGGCATGCCAAGTGAGGTCAGCAGTAATTAAATCTCAGGCTGCACAGCTAACAGAAATTCAATTTTATCCAGGATCTACAGGGTGAACTTAGCAATTCATAAATGCAACTGAAAGCAAAAAAAGTGACTATTGCTGCGTTCATGTATATTAGGTAGCAACTTTATAGAGGAGATTATGTAATGTGGGATAGCAAAAGACTACTCTCAGAGGATGCCCTTTCCAGTCTTAAATTCCTGCATAGAGACTATCAGAAAAGAAATACTTGTCTAAAGTGATTTTTTACTAGATGTGATGTAGTAAACTAACTTTAATACAAAACAGTGCAAAATATCACTGATTTCCCAGAGCACATTCTTTATAGTGCACAGTTTTGAAAACACGCACAAGTTTCCAAATTAACATCCATAAACACCCTTGTGCATAAAAACTAAAGCTGTAGAGGATTCTTTTTTTTCCTGGGAAAAGCAAAGCTTATACCTTGCGAGTAGCTTTATATTTTTGATATATGTAGCAGATCTGCAGAGACTTTTTGTGAGTTTCCATGGTAAACTGACCTCTGTGTACAGGGTACATCAGCTGCCCTCCCCACCCACCGGTAATTGCCTTCAGCACCCTCATACATATCTGTGCCATTGTGGGACAGATTTACATGTGAAAAAGACTGTGCGCCTTTAGGATTTTCAAGCAATTTCAAATGGAAATTCACAATTATCAAGTAACTAAGTAATAAAACTGAAGTCATCAGCACGTTGCCTGCTGGTGAACAAGTACCAATGACTGAAGTGCAAAGCTCTAGGAAACTGCAAAGCAGAAAGGAAAAAAAGCTAATCTTAAAAATATGAATATTTGACAAATCAAGGGACTGATTTTCAGACAAGCCAAACACCTAGAGTTTCAACAGAAATTAATTCAACTGTTTCCAGCTGGAAACTTGAGAAATATCTGTTCAGAGAGTATAAATAGCAGGAGGACAAAGACATCAGGAGATTTAAAATGTATTAGATAAAGCGGGACAAGGAAAAAATTCTCTCAACAGAACATTTTTATTGGTTTGGATGACATACTCCCAGTTTGCACAGATGATGCAGATTGCTTTTTCTTAATCCTCATAAGTCTAGCATCTACTGGAAAAACACTTATTTTTTAAAACAGGAAGCTTATCTGTTGTGGTTAAAATTGAGGAGTGTATTAAATGTCTTTTAGCACTATAGCACACCTTTTCTTTAAAAATAGTTCTCCTTTTTAGAAAAAAAAAAGGAGAAGAGATTTCCTGTGTTTTTCCACTGTTCATTTCAGGACTCCTTACGAACAGTTCACTCATTTTGCAGCTTAAGCCAGCAAGGTCCGGGATAACCAAGCATTGCACTGGTGGCAATGCTGCCCAGAGTTGGGACACAGGCCTGCAAGCAAGATTTTTATGCAAAGCAGAACCTCCTCACAGGACAGTAAAGACATGCTTTCAGTTGTCAGCTCTCCCATTACATATGGACTCTTCATATGGACCAAGTTTATCACCTTCCAAGTTTGATCAAAAGGCTTTGGCATCTCCAGAAGTCTCTCACCTCTTGCTTAATCCCAACAGTGAGATCAACAAAACCTCATGTAAGTGTGGTCCTACCTAATCACAGACTCCTTGAAAGTCCACACAAAAAACTGTCCAGGTGGTGTGATTAAGCTCTTGACATACCAAGTCATCACTTCTAATGCCTCATCATTGGAAGCGTTCACAGTCATGTTGGACGGGGCTTTGAGCAAGCTTAATTTAGTGAAATATGTCCCTGCCCATATCAGGGAGGTTGGACTGGATGATCTTTAAAGGTCTCTTCCAACCCAACACACACAGGGTCCTCCAGCTCCACCAAAACACCAAACTGACCACAAGGTGGAAAGCTATTGCTGTGTTTCATTTTGCTCCCAATACGTGCAAAAGGCATGACACTAGTGGTTAGGACACCACCGTGACCCTTCTTAAAACCCTAATTATTGAAAGTCATCAATAAGCTCACAGAATTGCTAAACATTTCCAAACACAAAAAAATCCTCAGCAAATGTCTGCAGAAAATTCTTGCATTCAGGCCATATGAATTTACCACCATGAGGAACAAGAGAAAATCATCCCTGCAAGTGCTGCATCTGCAGCAGTTCAACAAGAGGAGAGGAAAGCGTAGTAACAGAGGATTGGTGTTATTTCTGATACGGTAATGAGCTCATATAGCAAAGACCCGTTTTCTGTCAAATTATAGTCATTATTCTTACTAAATAACATTAATTAAAATTCACTGGTCAGGTTCAAGTAAATTTTTCTCCCTCTCAGTAAAATATCTCCAATTTCAGCCAAATATACCGAACTTTTTTCCTTGAGTGTGTTATGGATCCATGAAAAATGAGTGATGAAGAACAAGCAGAAAGAGGTATTAGTTACATTTTTATTAGAATGAAAAACAGATGTGTGGTGATTTATCACATTCAAGTTAACACAAACCCATCCTGGCACAATGAACATAAGGGTTAGTTCCGGCTCCTTCAATACACCTGAACATGCATCAGGTTACGCCTTTGTTTTCACATCAGAACAGATTTATTACAGCAAACTCAGACCTTCATTAGCCCCTCAGAAAGAAAAAACTCAGAGAACTGAGCGTCTAAATAACCAACATTCATTTTGCAGGTGCCCAGAGGTGTTCATTCATTCTCTGTGAACATAAGCAGCACACCACAGCCTTCCTACCTGCACAGTTCAGAGCGGCCAAAGTACCAGGCAGTTACATAATTCAGAAGAACACGGGACAATAAATGTAAGATTCGGAAAACCAGGCTATTCGCTAACAGGTCCTTAATGGAAGTCTTCCAAATCAAAATGGAAAAGAAACATCCATCCTCAGGAGAACCCATTTTCCAAGAAATTTAATTGCCTTGTATTTGACCAAGACTGTCAAGGAAGTAAGCCTGAGAAACATAATCCTAATGAACATTGCCTTGTTCCCCAGCACATGTTTTGTTCAGTCTGATTAAAACCCCCGAAAGCTACAAACAAGCTGCCCGCTTTATCAGCCAAGAGGCAGTGGCTCGGAAGACTTGGGTTCAGGGGGAAGCAGCCAGGTGCTCAGCTGCACACACACATCCCTCTGCCCCACGTGGACCATGCGATTGACTGAAAAAGCACTAGACCCACAGAAAGAGATGGACACAACTGCCCAGGCCGCTGCTGGACAGACAAAGGCAGCGGTGAATGCTGACAGGGGTGATCTACACCAGTTTACATCAGCCGAGAAACTGCCTTCTAACATTAAAGTATCAGATATGGTGCTCCAAAATGACACACACACATCTGCAAGCAAACGCTCCATCCGCAACAGCTACTTTTATCCAGAAATTAGAGGTTGACAAAAGTAAATATAAGAGTTTCCCTGCATAATTTTGATGTTACTTAACCCCAAGAAATTCATGAAAAGAAAGGGTGGGCAGATAGGAATTTGGGCTTTTCATCCAAACCATGCTACTGTTTTTCTTCCTAGAGAAAACAAGCTATCCCTGATAAGCAGTACTAAGGCTGTAATGCACTTCACGTACTATCAACAAGGAAAGAGAGGAAAATTATGAGCAATGTTGTCAAGCACGCGCAAGCATGCAAAGAACAGCGGTACAAAACCCCGAGAGATACGACGAGGTCACTGGGACATAGTTGGGTTGCTTTAACGCTGGCTGTGATATCGCACAACGAAAGCAGAATTGACAGGTGAAAGTCACAATATCAGTATCTAGCAAGAAGCCAGCGTGAAAAGGGTGAACGCTGACATGCACCACAGCCGCCTCCGATAAGGTATCACATTTAAATGCCCAGGACGTGCAGCTGTCCTGAAAATAAATCCCTTGTTTTCGTGGCAGAGGGCAGGTACGGCTGCAGCCTGCGAAGTGTCTCTCCCCTCCTTTTCCTTGTTATTCCTAGGAAATACAAAAAAGATCTTTCCAGCTGGGAGTTTAATGCCAAAGTACAGCTGACCTGACCCTCAAAGGGCTGGGTGGGCGAGAGCCTGCATGCACGGTGCCTGGGCTGCCTGACCGCCTGCCATCGGCCCATCTGTCAACAGGCGGCACAGGCAGCGGCCGCCTCTGAAAACTGCCGACTGCACGGCATCGGGCTCAGAAGATGATCAGGCAATACGAAAAAGCAACAGGAGCAATGGATGAGACACAAAGAGGAAAGAAATCCTCTTCAGCGTTGGCAGCTCGGCATGCAGGCTCTGTAATGCGGGAAGCAGCCCACTTGCTCTGAGGGAGGTCTTGGCAGAAACACCGTGCTGGGAACCAGCGTAAAACTGTAATTTTCCCCTTCTCCTGGGAAGGGATGCGCCTGCACCTCTGATCCCCAGGAAACAGGCTTGTACAAATTATCAAAAAGCAGCATCTCATTGAAGTGCAAGACTGGCACTCCGTAAGGGCAGAATGGACCAACTCTCACCCCAAACCGTCTTATGGGAGGTGAGGATTTGCCCAGAAAGAGCCTTGTGCTCCAACACCCAGAATTTCTGCCTCAGTCCTAGCAAAGCGCTCAGGCACAACCGCAGAGCAGACACTGTCTCCATTTTCTTCTGCCCATACGACAGGCCTTAGAGCCAACGGAAGTTACTCATAGCCTAAGCCCTGAACCTTACTTGCTCTTACCAAAATTCATTCCAGAATAACTTCACAGAACTTATTCCGATAAGTAATTTTACATATACAAATTACACATTAGATCCTGATAGAACTAGGAAAGAAGAAATCAGTGCAACTATTTTCAGAGCTTGGCAAAGAACCAGATTTCACTAAAAGCTGCTGTCATCCGAGAATGACTATCAGGACTCTGAAGACAGAAACCAGGAAGGGACAGCAGAGAGTACACGTACCTCTCAGCCAGGCAGTTCCTCTCCCTAATCTGTTCCCTTTATGGTCAATGGAACAAGAGCAATTCAGGGCAGGAACATAACTGAGATGCTCCGAAGTGCCCTCGAGACAGACTCTGCTCACCGCTGACAGGGAGAGCCTAGTGGCTAACACAGCCGCCAAGCTGCATGCCTGGCGTGACTCGGAAGCCGACAAGAGGACGACTCGTGGCAGGGATGCAGCAGTAAAGCTTCACCTAGATATTTTATGGTTAAGAGCAACTCAAGCAATATGAAAAAGAAGTACGCCCAGTGCCTTGAAGCTCCCTGTCAGCTGAATTAGGCTTGTAAGGCTCCTACTCCTTTCCTGCAACAAAGAGGAGAGGAAAGCAGACAAGAGGGAGGAAATAAGTCCATGCTGTTTTCTTCTTGTTGGGTTTGGGGTTTTCTGGTTTGGGAGGCGGGGGGGGGGGGGGGGGGCTTTTTGTTTTT
>JANZLO010000049.1:18647101-18666939 GCA_026937515.1 Polyboroides typus
GCTTTTGGTTTTTGAGTGTTTTGGTGGGCACTTTTTTTTTTCTTCTTCTTAGAGGAAGAACTGGGGTTCTTAGGCTTCATCAAACAGATGCAATTACAAAAATCCTTGTTCTGTGTAGCATGTGCTTTTCTGTTTGGCATGTTGTTTTTCCCTAAAAAGAAATTTAGGAACTGTTTGGGCATTTCTGTGTTTGCATTGCTCACGCTTCCTGCCTCCCCAACAAGCATTCCCAGGGGCCAGCTGGAAATGGTACCCCACACCCCAAGGTAACAGGCAGCTAGTCAAACAGGTACTGCCAGCTCACAGACGGTCCTCTAGGTCCTGTTAGTTGGCATCAAATCATAAGCATTTCACTGGCTTTAAAGCAAAAAGATTCAACCTCACAGCTGTTCAGGTTAGGAAAACTCCCCCTGAAGTCCTAATAAAGATATTTGAATGACTGAATGTTGACTAAACAGTCCAAAACATGCAACATACAGAACAGAAAACCACACACACCACCTGAAGTACAGATACACAATATAAAACAGCAAGACTGTGGTGACAGTAATGTGCAGACCACTAACCTCGGAGTGAAAATCCAGGAGACCCAGTCACTGCTACTAGAGTACCCCACAGCGTGTTGTCTGGGGTAACCATGGGTGCTTGTGTACTCATCACTTCTACTAACCTTTGGAGAAAAGCACAGCGTGTGCTCACACCCAGGGCTTTAGGGAGCTGTTCAGAGCATCCCTGTGGTTCCCCTTTCCCGGGGTACACCACCCCTAAGAATATCGCAGTAGTACCTGGCTACTCCAGCAAAGATGCAGGGAGGATTTTATTTCCTCACCCACTCTTTTTGGATTTTGAATATTTTTAATATACTGTGAATTTTTATGTATTGGGATCAATTAAAAATTAATCAATTTTTAATATACTTTTGTTGAAGTGAACAACAGACGGCAGAACTCCTTTGTGAGGGTTTTAACAAAGATTTTCAGGTTAGTTACCTATGATGCTGGATCTTGCACGCAAACATACCCACGTTTTCTACAGCAAGTTTTTCCTCAGTGCAACACCAAGCATTTCAGCATGACAGCAAAAGAAAAGAAGTAGGGAAGCCTCCTGATGTCTTTCCGATGCAGTTACAGGGAACTACTCATGCATGCTCCTCTAAGCAGCAAGAGGCAGAAAAGCAATGACAGCTGGCTGCCGTCTTGCCAGCATCGTCACCATCCTCCCCTGCCTGGAACAGCTCATCCAGCCCCCACACCCTGCAGAATAAACTCTACTGCTCAAAGGGCTGAGGAAAACCCCAGCCCTCAGGCACGGGCAAAATCAGTCGCAGGCCTCCTCCTGTTGCCCAACCTGCCGAGAAGCTTTCCACACTCTCAGCTGTCCCTGTTTCACACGAAGTCAAGCAGTGAGCAAATCTCTCCACTGGCATTTGGTGCTGAACAGGCTCTTAAATGGCCAGTGGACCTAAATTTAGGATTGTGGAAGAAGTAAGGAAGACATCCAACATTTATATTTTCCTCCTCAGCACAGCAACAAGTTAACTTGATACACCAGTTTTAGACATTCTGAAGTCATAACTGGCCCTTAAAGCTGAAGTGAAATCCTTGTCAACAGCCATGGGGAGAAATAAACCCACAGACACAATTTTTTTTTTTTTTTTAAGCACAGTTTACCAACACACTCCTCTTCACGTTTTAATAGGAAGACCAGAGCTAAATATTTAATGTCTGAAAGGTTAAAAGAAACCTGATATATAACTTCATACATACCAGACTCATCTCAAACTGCTAAATATGAACTGACACAGCTTATGATATCCTACCACTTACAATAGCATGCTGCTCGGTCACAGTAACTTCTGCTGGGGTTTTAAATTAAGAGGGTGTAACCTTATCTCTTCGGAGCCTAAATTTTTATGTGCCTTGTTGAGTCTTAAGCAGGAAAAGGGAGACTTAAAGGAGCTGTTATCATTATTAAAATACAGATGCTGTACAAAAAGCAAACAAACAAAAAAAAACCACCCAAGAAAACCAAGAAAAAGGCAGCTCACAATTAAAAGTAACACTTGAAGACATGAAAAGCTGTGAAATAAACAGGGTATACAAATTTTGCTGTATGCTAAAACTCTACTCTTTCTGCAGGGCTTCCACTCAAAAGCATTACATGTAACGGATTCATTCTGAAGAGAATTCTCCTTTCTATAGTAGCACGATTCCTTGCTCTATGAACTAACACCACTTCTGCTCTTTTATTACACTAGAAGTACATTATAGAAAAATAAACGTCACTAATCCAGTTCTTTCTCTACCCAAAAATTCTGGGAACTGAGAGCCACAACTTGCATTACAGCCACTTCCAGGATCATTATGCAGTTCCTTAAATTTCAGCAAATCCAGAGCTAAAAATCTACAGCTGGGCAAGACGAAGAATGTTACATTTCTAAACACAAAAGCTAGTAGACAAAAACTATACATTTAATGTTAATGCAGTCTTTAGTATACACCCTTAGAGACTGTTAGCAAGTCAAAGCAAATTTTGTCCATGCATCTTGGAACATCTCAGGGAGGTAGGAACTATATTTACCCTAACTCCACTTGGGCAAAATCAGCATCCCTCTGCCTTCCTTACAAACATGGCTAAATCAGTGGCAGGGTTGAGAATGACATCCCAAAGAAATACCAACATTTCCTATTCCAAACGCACAGCTTTTAAGTAGCAGCTCCTAATTTCTCTTCCATAGTTCAGGTGCTTAATTTTGTTTTATTCTAACAAGTTTTGCAGGGTAAAGCTTAAAACAGGCCTCAGTGGTGCATGGTTTCAAGAGAACTAATCTGAAACCAATTCATTTGTTTGGTTTATATCTTCTGTACAGAACAGGTTTAGATGGAGGCAGGAAACAAATCAATCTGTTCTTTTCTGAGAGTGTAACACTAATTTATTTGAAGATATTTAGCATGAACTTTTTTCCCCTAGTTAAAGTCTTGAACATGTTGTGCTTCAGTCTACCGCAAAATGAGTTCAACTGTCTGAACACAGACCATAAGAGTAAGAACTGCATTGTCTGTCAATACAAAGATTTATAAAGTAAGTGGAAAGTGCAAATAGCTAAAAAGGGAAACTACATGAAAACTAACAACAGCTATTGATGTAAGAGGTTGTAGTAAATTTGTTATTTTATTTTCCTTTTAAGGAAACTACACTAACTCCTACACGCTTAATGAAATTTAGGATACCCCCTTAAATATTTGGGGACTGTTATGATGAAATAAAAGCAATTTTGTCACATTCATACCTATACAGCAGTAATGATTTCTATAAATTCCTACCTTAGCAGGATGGCTAAAGCTACGCCTCAGCAAGCCACACAAGTCCCAGCCAAGTGAGAGAGTCACGAGCTGTGATTTGGGAGAGACTGATGCCCAGACAACCCCCAAGGGGAGAAAAAGGCTGCATTAAGTACAAGCGATGCTGAAGGGGAGCTTCGCACCTCAACGTGGACCTGCAAAACCCCAGTTACGCAGCATCATCAGTAGCAGAACAAGCTGATGAGGTTGCCTTGATCATGGAGTTTTGCAGCTCTGAAATTGATGGGATTCTTCTCCAAATCCCCCCCTGCCCGCTGCACACACACACAGAGACTTCTTGAAACATTTAACCACGAAGGCCTCCCACAGGTCACGGAGGACCAGCCTCGGCAACATCTCCTCTAGAGTCGCAACAGGAACATCTAGAGACAATCCCTAGGTTGTGCTTATTTATTTATTGGGTAAGTATTTCTGAAAAATCTAACTGAAGAACATGGAAGCTGTTACAAAATGCCTAAATCATCTATTGAAATAATCAATTATTTGCTTGCTTTTCTTTTAAAAAAAAAAAAAAAAAAAAAAAAAACCACCAACAACAACAACAACAAAACCAAACAACCACAAAAAAATCCAACCAAAGCCACAAAGACCTCATCATAGTAGATACTACTGTTGTTACCAGGTATTTCCAGAGGGGTCCATTTTTGGCATCCTTTATGAGCAGTTATAAACAGTTTAAAATGGTACAAAATTCTTCTCACTCATCTCGGATGTTAAATTTACAATGTTTGTTTCTCTTTAAATTACAAAAAGGTGTTAAACCTAATCCTAACAAAAGCGACATGACTCTTTTAGACATGAAGTCTTAGAAACTGCAACAGCAGTATACTCCAGTAATTCCAAGTTAATTCGCTCATTAACTTACTCCTTTTTTGTGAGATTTTATTCATCAGCAGATGTACAGTATTTTCAAAGCACTGGGCAGGTGGTAATATGCAAAGAATAAAAGCATTATTAGATTTTGTTAGAATTTTTGGATCTTCAAAAAGACATGTTTAGACTGCATGAAAAAATACACTGTCAAAAAAAGTCCACATATCAGTAATATGGTACTTCATAATTCATTTTTAAAATATCTGAAACAAGTCTAAATGGGCTTGTGTTGGGAGGTTGGAAGCAAAGTATCATACTACTTATTTTCCTTCCTGGCTTTATGAGGAAATGATTTCCTTTAAGGTACCACTGAAGACGATTGAGAATTTATGTTTGTTTATTTGGAAATGAAATTTGTTTTAAATCTCACTGTTTTAAGAGTCAAAAGTAGATTCCTTCTCCCTTACAAAGTTTTACACATTTTAAGAGGAGGGAATTATTATGGAAATCTAAGTTGTCAGGAAAAAGAAGTTAGAAAGAGGATATCCCAATTCAAAGACATTTCACTCTATTTCTGCAGTTCTTCCCGGTGCAAGTCAAGTCAAATAAGCTTTCACATTTTAACACAAAGCTTCCCAAGATGAGAAAAGCATCCCACTAGCACGCTCCACAGCAGTCCTTTCAAACCTGGGACAAGCCCTTTTAAAGCAGGAATCCACCACTTTAAAGCAACAACCCACTGCTAATGGAGGCTTTATCTGCTCTACAGCTTCCTGGTCCTTCTTGCTGCAAAATCTATTTTAAGGATCATAATTTAAATGAAATACGCAGAGACAAATCTTGGAAATTTCCCTGCTTTGTCTCAAAACACCTTCTGAAATCCTATGGGACCAGCCCAGAGGGTTCTCAGTGAGATCATGGAAGGCAAATCACAGGTTACAGGGAAGTACCGTGGTTCATCCCCACAAAGGAAGCTGACTAAACACATGCATGAGGAGTACAACAAAAGTCTAACATTTCAGTTTAAAGAGATGTACATTTTTAGAGCAAAACCACAAGTTATTTATACAGATAGATTTTTGCAAAGCAATCTGATCTGGGAACCAGGGGATTTTACTTAGAGCATCTGTGTTCCACATTCACAGGAAAGAAAATTTAAATAATCCTAAAAAGCTGAAAAGGGTATTTTTATCACAGACTTTGCAGCTATTTCATGTTTCAGTCAAATTGAAAGAGAGCTGAACCAGATATCTCCAATCACATCTGGAAGCAGGGCCCAGAACTGTGTGCACTGTCTTAATTAGAATTCAAATTATTCTATTAAAAAAAGCCTAACCCTTAAAAAAAAAAAAAAAAATCCCCCCCCAAGCTCTGGCATTCCTTTTCACATTTTTTCAATTTGTGTGATGTCAGTTTACATCTAATAAACATGTTGTTTATTATCTTCATTTAAGCCAGGACTTTTACCAAGTTACAGCAAGAGTCATAGGAAGCATATCATGATTACAAATCTATAACGCATGCAGGATCCTTGTGCAGCACCATTAAATCCTTTAATCACCATCTTTTCTGTCCCAATTATGCTAAGAAGATATTTGATAAAGCAATTTAAACTCACCTCTCTCTCTCTCCTGTTACCATCAGCGCAAAGAAGGCAAAACCACAGCACTTCCAACAAATTCTCAAGGCACCTCTTTTTTTCCCCTTTAAATTAAATCCGAATTGGTTGCACGTTTTGCTGAACTGCTAATGCTCTCCACATGTTCCCTCCCTCAAACTGAAAATGTTTTCTATTAGGAATGCCTAACACTGAACACAAAACTGTAATATGCCCTTCAAACAACCCAAAGTACCTCTCTTCCTTGAGACTTTCATTGGAACATAATCAATCACTGCTCACTCAAATGAAGACCTCACAATGCCACAATTAAGCTTCCTTTAGGAAAGCTTTTTAATTACACTCTTTCTCTTAGTGTATTCAGAAACTCCCTTACCAAAAGAAAACCGTTCATTTTAAATTCAATAAGCTATTCCCTTTAAAAAAAAAAAAAAAAAAAAAAAGTTTTCAGAAATCAGAAAGTTTTAAAGTATGAGCTAGAGGAGCTTCAGCATCCATGGCTATGAGAACTCTACTCCAGCACTCAGCACACTGCAAACACACATATGCCAGACAGAAGCAATAGGATAATGATATTTGTAGGGAGAAGCATCTCAAGCGAGACAGTACCAATAACATGGGTTGTAGGCACAAGCTTAACTCTGCCCTCAGAGAATGAAATACAACATGGTTTCACATTTCCTTAACCAGAATCGTACTGGTTTTTCTATGCTTGGATACCACACTCATAAGTGGACAAACCACGTTTTTTCCCCACTTCTGTCCATGTATCTTAACTTCTCTGCAACGAAGTGCCAGATACAGTTATAGACTCAAGACACGACTATATCTTCGTGAAAGCACTGTGGTTCCATCAGGGAGGAACTTGCATCTCAAGCACCTGGATGGACAGGTCTTACCAGAAGGTTCAATAAATGCATAAATAGCTGCAGAACCTAATCATATCTGCTGTAATACATGCAACAGGTCCCCATAATGGATAACAGAAGGGAAAACTCTACATGGAAAAAAGGACTAGCTGCATACTTCAGCCATTACATGACAAATAAAAACAGCTGGCTTCTACTAGCCTCCTAGTTACAACTAGCTTACAGCTTCCCTCAGGTATCCCAGAACAAAAAGAGCTCAAGAAGATATTTACGGCTACAGTTCGTAAAAGATATCAAGAGGGAGAGGACATCAAAAAGACAATCCAAAGAGCTGTGTGGAAAGGCTGGCTTATTGGTGCTAACACCACTGATTAAAGCAGATGCCCTAATAACAGGGGCTAGAAACAGCCGCCGTGCAGCACGGCAGCTATCGTGTCGCATCCTTGGGAATAATCCACTGCTGAGCACCCATGGAAGGATGGGGAAGGGCAGGAGATCACTTAAGCACCGCGCTCTGGTAAATCTGCAACTGCCCATGTGCAAAAGCCAATAGAACAGGATTATAAAATGGTTATTATGACTGATAGTGAAGCTGTATTTTATGTTTAGCAAGACTCTTGCAATAATATACTTGCATACCATTTAGGGACCTCGCTGGATCAAGCTAGCAAACGTAATACACACAAATATCTATGCAAATTACTTTTAATGTATAGGCAGACAAAAGAAAGACTTTGCATGAATACAGGAAGGAGCTATAACCATACAAAACCTCAATTTTATAATGCAAAAACATTTTAAATAACCAATTGGGGGGGGGTGTGGATTTTTTTTAAATAATAAACTGACACAAAGGAGAAGTAAAATTTAAAATACACCTTGCAACATTTGCTGACCTTGCAAGCTACGGTAGTATGAGCAATCCCTGGCCCATACATGTATTCAGAATTACATCAACCTTTGTTATTTGCATTCTTCTTGTATTACATTGTATTAACACCTGAAGGTTATGTCAAACTTCTTTTGGCAGAATCATTCTAAATCATCGTCATGGGTCCCTGTCCAAACCTCATTCTCCGTATTGAGGGCAAGACTCCCGATTCTCCATCACAGGCATAAGCATTTTAAAGGAGGACATGGGACTCTCTTGGGCTAGATACCGTGTCCAGATACGCAATAGTAAATGCTGCCTTTTCTCTCAGAGACCACCTCAGATTTTGAGAAAACTACCAAGAAGCAACAAACAGACAAATGCTGCAACCGCAAACAGAGCTGTCCGAGCAAGGACACAATGAATAAACCAAGTCACTCTCCAGGAAGAGTGGAGCTTTTAAAGATCTTTAAAACTTCACTGTCAAAGAGTTGTTCTGACTAAAACCTTCCATTTATTTTCAGGGGCTAAAGTTTTTGGCACTGTTGGTGTTCACCCTGTAAAGCTACACCCTCATTTACATTGGACTTTATCAAGGCTTCAACTGAGCCTTGTAATTGTTAAATACATACAAATTAAAATTACATTAAGACACAACTAAATACAAACAAGGAAAAGTCATACGGCTGCCAAAAATACCAGAAAGACTTTTCCCACAGGGTATTAACTCACAATAACTCGAATTTGAATAAAAGGTCAGATTTGACAGATTATGGAAAAAAACCAAAACAAAACACCAATTGACACTGTGATTTAAGGATTGGTCTTCCTCCATTAAGGGCTTTTAACATTGACAAGTACAAAAGTACATCTATAATTTTCAAATAGTTACATTCTATGAACAAAATCGGTTTCAGCAATAAGTCTTTTGATAGAAAAAAACATTGTAAATATTGCAGTTCGTATTAAAAGAAACTTATTTTTTTTAAATTACCTTTTAATTAGTCCTGATAGTTTAATCAGAATCAAGCCAAAATGGGAAAAGAAGTAGAATGATATTCAAAAGAAAATTTGCTCCTCCATGCTGAAAGTCCTTAGTGTGAACATAAGACAAGAACGCAAATGGGTGGGGGGGGAGGGCGGCGGGGAGTATTAATGCATTGAGTGAGATGCTTAAGAGTGACTGGTATGCAATAGGGCAGAAAATACCACTCATTAACAACTTCCGCACTCAAGCTAGTAAGCTTTATTCCTTCCCTGCCCTGCTTAAAACCAAAAAAACCCCACCCAATTTGACATGGGACTTGCTAAAGCTTCCCAAGTCTCATAAAATATTGGCCTGCAGTCAATACATCCTCTGACACTAAAGCCAAATGAATTCCCCAGAGATTTGAAGTCACTAGTGATGGAAAACTTTATCTGGACATCTGAACATAAACACTTGTGTACTTCCCACAATTTAAAAGTACATGTTAGGGAGAAGAAAAAAAAAAAAAAAATATCGGTTCAACTTCCAAATGGGAGAGTTTAAGACAGAAAAGCTATTTCTTTACACCGCTCAGCTCTTCAGAGCAAAGTTAAACCTTGAATGCAAGGATGACAGGAGGCTCTGTGGCAAGGGCACTACAGAACAAACACATCTTCTCAGAAAGCAGTCCTAGTTATCTACTGGGGACTTGGCAGAGTCAGTAACATTACTAACCACAGTGCTTTCCAAGGATATTGTGAAGACCGAAAGAAAACGGCCAAAGGAAGACGGTTTTATTCCACATAACACCATCTCAGATTGCTCTAGCTCCTAGCTTCTACTCCAAACATGTAATACATCTTTTAACCTCTAAACCTAATGCTTGTATTTCAAAAAAGATGTTAACAGGCAGCTGATGTGAAAGTACGAGCAAAGAAAAGTACCCACTGCACCAGTGAAACAACTCTCCTATTCTGTGACAAGTTTAACTGCCAGGCACAGGTCACCAAACAAGGCCAGTATTAAGAACTGCAGAGTGTCCCTGACTCTTCCAAAGTATCCCATACCAAAAAATAAGACACATTCGATATGTAGAAATGAAAAAGAAAAGAAGAAGCTACGTTACATCAAGCTATGGGCTGAAACAAAAACTTACCCTAAAAATCTAAACTTCAGCAGGGGGGTTGGAAATTAGAACCAGATCTTGCATTTGGCTTTTGTGCCTATAACAAACCAAGCCAAAAATCCATATCCAAACACACCTCTGCTCTAGGAGTTTGAAATCTGGACTCAAGTTTTGCAGCCTGGCTTCCTCTGTACTCATCGCTGAATGCATCACCCCTGCCAGAGAGTAACAGCACCTGACCAAGGAACACACCTTCATACAGGAACAATTAAAATACATGCACAGTAATATTCCTAATTGCCCACAGTGAGCTTGAACGCAAGTAGATAACAACAAAGCAGCCACATGTGGAAGCTCAGAACCTGGTCTGCTCCAATTCCTCGATGGCTGCATTCTGAACAAAAATTTTTACATGAAAATTGTTTTTATAAAACCTCAATCCAGGAAACATATGAAATCTTGTCTTGCTGCACTGGTCTGTTTTGCCAAATATATTCCCAGACCTAACAAGAACAAGCTTCTCCAAGCTGTTCTTAATTTCATTCACATTTATAAAATCAGCCTAGACTTTGCAGCATCTCTGTTTCTCCCCTAATACTTAACACGTAGGCTTGCTCTACTGTACTTCCTGAAGTCAACTGCAGTAAAGGAGAATCCGTTCCTGCAAGAGGCAGCCTCGAGATTGCTCTCAATGGGAGGTATTCGAGGAATTCTGTAGGTTGCTTATGCTCAGTTCAAATTCCCAGAAAGGCCGTTTCATAATGCATCCTGGGGGCAGGGGAAAGAAGTTTAGTTGTATTTAAAGCCTGAACCCTCCAACAGCAGTAGCACTGTGGAAATAATACAGAAATTTTACCTTCTCCTCCCCCTTTTAAGGAAAATACCTGTATTTCAATGCTTCAGCTGGGATCCCTTGAAGCAAGACCAACAACAAGCTAAATATGTTAGGGTGCTGAATCTGCTATGAAGAAGCTGAAAACAAAACAGGTGGCTGGCACATACATACAGGATTTTTTATTTTTTTTTAAACCAGCCACCTATAACATTTATCATAATATCACCAGAACATGAGCATTAGCTTTGCCCCTAACACTCAGCAGAACACTCTGCTCTACAGAACGCTGAAGAACATATTAACGCCATCACAGCACATCAGCCTTTGTTTATGCAACCTTAAAAGCTCTTATGACATGCACATTATGACTTTCATTAGACTTTTCCTCATGATCGCATTGTTTTAACCAGGGTTTTAAGACACTGACACTGTCATAATGACAAATATACGGCCAAGATCTGCAACATGTGAAGTAATAAACATTACATACTATTAAAACGCAGTAGTTAGCTGTCAGCCAACAATTCATCAGATCCCCTTCCCAATTCAGAACACAGTCTTCTCCAGGCACACAAAGGCTGTGGCTAGACAGATAATCCAAGATCTCCAAAGCACCCCCAACCATCACACTTCACTGTCAAATGCTATACTTCGCTGGGCTGTTTAACATACTTTAAGGGTAATGTAATTAACACAACCTAATTTTAGCATGCAACAAACAGAACAAAGAAATCAATTTATTGGCCATTATCCTCAACTTGGAAGACAGCGAGTCTGATTCATACTGTCCAGATTTGCTTCTCAGATATCGATTCTGTTTATTTGTTCTCTTTCAGGCATGTAGAACTTCACTTACCAATGCAGGCATGGACTCTCACCGACAGCTGGGTCCTCAGAATTATACTATGCTTCTTGCCCCTCCTAAAAAAAAAAAGAAGAGAATAAAAATATATAAAGGTGTAGGGAGGAGGTAGAGGAGTTAGGAGGGAAGTTAAGCCTAGGAAAAAAGGGTGGGGGGTAAGGGAAAGCATTATGAGTTATGCCTTTTTTTCTCATCATCCAACTATTTTAATTAGCATAAATTAGTTTTCCACAAGTCAAGCCTGCTTTGCCTATGACAGTAACTGGTAAGTGGTCTCCCCATCTTTATCTCAACCTACAAGTTTTTTTCATCTTATTTTCCCCCTCTTCTGTTGAGGACAGGGAGCAAGAACATGGCTGGTGGGCAGCTGGCAGCTGGCCAAGGTCAATCCACCACAATGACTCTCTAGAAATCCATATTAGAGAAGTACCAAGTGATGATCACACATTTGAATTTTCACAAAAATATTTTAAATCTAGGTATAGTTAAGCATTAAAAGAAAACGCAAGGTCAAACGAGGTTGCTTACACTTTCACAAATCTGCTCATGTACCCTAATTGGTCTTTAAAGCACAAAGGTAGATATGCTTTTCAAGCAAAGAGGCAAAACTGAGTCCTCCTTCACTCTGCCTCTCAGTTCCATCCTGGTCTTAAACGGAATGACTTTACCTTTCTGTCAGCTATCTAGCTGCTACATTACTCGTTTGTTTTTCAGACAAATTAATATTAGCTGCATTTCTTCAATCTGGACAAGAGCACTGTTCTTGATTTCTATGTGCTACAACTGCAAACTGGCATCAGGACACAGCCAGCGCCTTGCCTCTGCCCCCAAACCTTCTCACCTGATGGAAGGTGGGAGGGCAAGAAAAGCCAAACGTCTTTTCCATGTGTACAGCAGCGTATTCTCCCTCTTTTCTCTGAAACTAAAGATGCAATTCCTGGACAAGCGGCAATAAGTGGCCCTGCTTGAGCAGGGAGGGTGGACCAGATGACCTCCAGAGGACTCTTTCAGCCTCAGCCACTCTGTGATTCCATGAATTTATGGTGGGAAAACGTGCAAGCAGCAAAACTGTTTTTAGAACACACTCATATGCAGCTTGGTTTGTGTCATGCGAACCCTAGACCCACTTCTATATATGAGTTAGAGGCAAATGCAAAACCGGCAAAACCTTCCTCAGTTACAGACTTTATGACTCTGCTGAGAGATTTCAGACCCAAACCCTTCACACAGATACCCAGCAGAATTTTCCACTGGCTTTAAGTTAATTAGAACAAACCCACGACTTTCTAGATAACAAAGGTTCTTCCCCACCTTATTGTTTTCCTGCCCACAACTGTTTTGAGGAACAAAAATATTTTTCATTACTTTCAACAAAAAAAGAACATATTATATCATCTCCCTGAAAAAATTTGCAGAGGAAAGCAGGTCAGTGAAGTAGTGACAGATATTTTCAGAAAAATACTGCTCCCAGAAGAACATAGGAAAAAAAGCACATTAAGAAACTGAAAAAAGTGATTAACATGGAACTATGTACCTGCTAACAGAGGACTTAGTTCCAGTTTCAGAATGGCAACCTTTCTCTATAGATGAAAAAAAAAAAAAAAAAAAAATAGTTTTTAAAAATTCCAACTTGAAATGAAATTGCTCTTTAATGGGTCTGCTTGAACATCATTAGGACAAAGTGGGGAAAGCGTGAAACTTCTCTTAATACTTTTGAAGTGCCAAACAGCAACATCCTATTCCCCCCACAAGAGTGGCCTGCAGTCTGGATTTTAAAGTTTCCTGGAGCAGTTCCAGGTTTAGGACCGACTCTTTGCCCACCTAAACTGCTCCTGCCATTCTGGTTGGACACAGCCTTTGCCTGTGCTCACGTCCTGCAGATTTTTAACAGCTGTCCCTTCCCACAGGGGTCCCAGGACCCCTCTGGAATACTTAATTTGCAAAGGTAGTGAGGAGTCTTTGACAGGGTACCAAATTTAAAATACCAATACTAGCATCGCTTGTTGATATATCACCTGGCTTAGACAAGAGTCAATTATATCCTTACTAGACTACACTGTAATTATTTGAAAGACAATAAAAGATTTCCAAACCTCTCCCCCTCCATTAGTACTTGAGACAAAAGGAAGAAATCTCTCCTATGGAAACAAAAGAGGAACAGCTCAGGGATTAGGGTCTCCCTCTGGGACAAAGACAGACCCCCTTTCAATTTCCTTCTTGCCACAGCTTCCCTGCACAGTTGTGATCAAGTAAGGCCAGGCCACAGAGCTGTCGATGTGCCACATCAAAAGCCAGACCTCAGCTACTCTGAGGGTGTGAGCTTAGTTTCTCCTTCGCCTTGTGTCCCCCATCTGCAAAACAGGGACCGCGGCAGCTGCCCATCTCCTGCTTCTGGTAGGAGTCAGGTCTTGTCCAGCCCTTACACGTCGCTGTTACTTAAGCACTGTACAGTCTTCCCAGGAGGTCTAGAAAAGTGATTTTAAAGAGTGTGTAGATTAAAAAATAGTAGGTGCGAGGACAAAAATAAACAGCCGTTTATTATTATTTTTCTAAGAAGACAATCTACAGTACAATATTTTAAGTAGCTGTAAATGTTCTCTCTGCATCAAACACTTCACCAGAAGATCATGTCTTCAAAAATAAGGAGATGAAACGTAGCAACAAAGGCTTCTATTTAAACAGGTCTCCAAAAGCAAATTTGCCTTTTTTTTTTTTTTCCTCCTCTTAAAAATCAATTGTTGACTTACAGGGAGAGGTTTCAAGTAGAAGAAAGCAAAATGTATTTGCTACTGAAAGGAAAGCACAGCCACTCTGCCCGCCGTGGCCTCACAGGTGACCTGATGCTCCGCAGGCTGCCCACGGGCAGTGGGAGCAAACTGCCGACTTACTCAGGACCAGCCACCATTTCAGCACAGGGAGAGCATTGAGGCACTTCTTCTCAGACCTTCACTGAGCAAGGAACGCCAGCAGATTCACCCTTGGTTTTGCGAGCCCTGCCAACCTGCATCACCCATAGGTATGCCTTCCACTCCATGTTCTCCATATAATTTCTCTTCTCTGACCATTTTATGACCATATTTTTTGCTCTTCTGAGACTACAGGATGTGGGGGGAAGAAGAGGGGGACTTAAAACTTTCAGATAAGCATCAGCTAGACATCCTCTATAGCACTGGAGCAGCAGGTAAAGCAACATAATAATGGTATAGAAGAGTCAGTGCCTATCTGACTATTAAACAAAGTGCAAGATCCTTGGGCTCCATAACCAGGCTGACTGGGAAAGAATACAAACATACTGCAGTCTGAGTGGTGCAACGCTGTCTGCGAAGACCTCTGTCAACAGCCATAGAACAGGACAGACAAGGAGGGGTGTGCCGTGGGACAGACAAGGCATCTGCGTTAAAAAGGTTTCAAAAATATCCTGCAAAAAAATTACTTCAAACAAACAGGCTTCATTTATTAACACCAAAACCTAGGCACGTAACAAAGCCTGTAAGCTACTCTTAACTAAGGCTTGCAGTTTTCTTGGTATGACTTTTTAAAAAACAGTGTATGTTCTAGTGAGTGCGAATGGCTAGTATTTATTAAAAAAAAAAAAAAAAAAAAAGCCAAGAAGTATTAAATAGAGTTAATTTAATAGCTGCAATTTAGCAGCAGTAGAGTAGGTAAATTTCACATATTGTGATGTCAGCACATTCTGTTGACATCTATGTTGATATCAGAATCATTATTGCTACTAGATTAACTTCTAGTCTTTGGAGTTACCAAGATACAGAATGTTTCAACTTCTCTAGTAAGTTAATGTAAATAAATACATGCCAACAGCTCACTGAGTGCCTGTCTTCTGCAATATAAATGCTTTATTTTGTCATTGTTTAGGTACTGTATTACAAATAGTTTCGCTCAATTATATATTTCCAAGACTTAATTTATATGACATTTTGAAAATAGTACCCAAGTTGGTTGTCTATAATAGTTATTTGTTCCAAAGTAAAGCCTATGTCTGAGCCTAGCAATTCCTTGACCAGAAAATACTGACAATGTTGCGTTAAGGAGAAAAAACAAAGAAAGATAGATAAAAAAACCCGACCAAACAAACAAAAACACACCACACACCCAGTTTTCCTCTTAATGTTTCAAGGAAACTTTGAAAGGAATTTTTATGGGAGTCTATTTTATTAGGACACAGACATCGCTCCTCCTCAGACCTATACTAAAGAGTTGCTGGTATAAAAAATGGGGGTTTTATGTAAATATCCAATTACAATTCGTTATCATTATTAGCAAGGAAGACCACAGTCACTTCCCTGTCAAAGTTCATCTTTGTAAAACAGGGGAATGCATCAATTAACATACATTTTCTATATCAATGTTTCCTTTTTTTCCTGATGAACCTTTCTTTCAGGACAGGCAACCATTCAAGCTTCCTAATATTTTGCTAAAGGCCTAGATATCTCAATTCAATAAATATAGTTTGTTTTAAAACAGTCTCATGCTTCTGAAAACACATTATCATTTAAAAGCAAAGTAGAAAATTACTTTTCAAGCTTTATTAACGATTAATGTCTCAATAAAAGATCTTTAGATTGAAGGTGTTAATTCTGCAAAAGGTCATGCTACACCCTTCTGGGCTTCTGTTTTGCTTTCTACATGATACTTGACAACCATGGAAAAAGCCACAGCTTTATAGCACAGCAGCAGATAAGCTGCAAGGGTTTTAATAACACACTCTAGGAACGTAGTTGGATGTCAAGCAAACTTACTATTCTTCATTATGTTCACTCAGAAAAAGTCTGTAGCACGGACACCTGAATCATCAAAAGACCCTCACAAGCAGCAGCAAAGTATGGTGCTGTTAGAAGCCACGATTTTAGTTCACGAACAACTTGGGGCCTTTCAATTAATGTAGATAAGAGAGAGTATCTAAGCTCTACTCTTTGCTAGGGTCTCTACATTCTTCCATTTTTGAAATATTTAAGGAATATAAGAAAACTTAGCCCCATAATGACAAACTTGGATCTGAATCTTCCATGAAGTGCTACATACATTCATACAGCTATCAGCAAATAAGTGAAACCCCCCCAACTCTATGATCTATAATTTGGATTATACCACTAAGCCAACCACAGTGGTGTCTGGATTTCAAGTGATGCATCTTGTTGGGGTGATTTTGTTTTGTTTAAAAACAAACAAACAAACAACCCCCTCCCCCCCCAAAACCCACCAATCATACCCTACCCTAACAGCAGTTTTAAACTAGAATATTCCCACGACCCGACCCTCACTTTACTCTGTTCCAAGCAAGGATTTCATCCTTTAAGATTAGTGTTATCAGTCAGTTCTAGATAGGAATAATTCTTGACGGTAACTGAGAGAGAAAAGTAATTCACTGTGCTAGCAAGGCCAACTCTGAACCAGGTGGTATCAGATCAGCCAGGCATCCATTTGCCTTGTCCCAAGCCTCTCTTGAAATAATCGGATGATATTTTCATCATCCTTCATGACCACTAGCAAAGCAAACACAACAGGTTACCGAGTCAAGCTAAACTAACACTGTGGGCTGTTGCCTGTCTATCCCAAAGAGGGCACAGGCTGGATGAAAACTGAACTCGACTTAGTAACATTGAAAAGATTTTCAGACTTGGCCAGCATTTAAAGCCAGCCTAACCTGACAACTTATCCTATAAAAATTTTGCATCTACTTCTGCCTGATCTAACAACCTAACCATTATGAAAACCGAACACAAATGCTGCTCTTCATGGAAAGCTTTCAAAGCACACATGCACAACACATGCTTCACGTTTTGTTACGGCCTCTCACGGCACTCAGGTTTCTTTGGTGGACCATCAACCTTCTCCAATAATCACATCCGTGTTTTTCCAAGAGGAGTAGCTTAATGAGAACGACATCCAACAACAATCCCTAAGCTCAAGTAGGAGCCACTGACTCCCACAAGGAAAGCCGGGACAATAACGTGCCACCAGAAGCACATGCGTGGCAACAGGCACACTCTAAAGTGCATTATTTTTGCAATTAGCTTTCAAGTTTTCATTTCAGCACCTATGCATTTCCATCTTCACTTACACACACCTTTCAGAGAGTGGAAAACGCTTCTGCAATGGGGTATTGCCTCACAGTCAGTCACTTCGTAGTTTAAGGTACTCCACATCAGCAGTAGAAAACAAGTAATTCCTTGTTGAACGCATAAGAGATGAAATTTTTGCCAGAGTTCACTTGAGCCTATCAGATTTTCCCTGAAAAAGATCTGCAAGCCAGCACACGCACAATAAGCAAAGTGTTTCTTAACCTGCTATTAATCAGACAGCATAAATCGTAAGTTTTGATTTCAGTGTTGTTAAGATACGGTTTGACTGCAGTTTCAATATGATATGCTTCTCCATCTGACTGCAGATTCAATAGATGCCAAAAAAATCCTGACACTTAAAAAAAAAGTTGTATAAAAGCCAAGTCTTTTGAGAGAGAGCAAGAGCACACTCGCGCATGGAGAGAGGAGTTAAGAATCTCTCTGAAAGTCACCCGCAAATCTTACCCAAACAAATAACCTTCTTGAAGTTCTTCACAGATCATCATCCAATGCTCCAAGTATCATGTTCAAGCTCATGTTATTCTCATTCAATAATGGAAACAAAGGGACTCAGGAAATAAATAATTAAAAAACCCCAGTCTTTTAAATGCTAAGATTCACCTCCAACACACTTCAAATGATTTACAGCACTGGTAACCCTTTCTGGTACATGACAGGCAGTTGGAGGCACACACACACACTCATCTTCAAATGAAGTCAGGGGACTTTCCTTTCCTACCTCAGTTTTTCCATCTAAAAACTTAGTGTGAAGTCAGAATGTGTCCGCATCCTGTTCTTGCAATACACTTGCAAGTCCTCTAATTGTTTAACATAGTTGTTTTATTCAGAGCATTCCTGGACCATAACACATTTACTAAAATAACAATCATTTAACAAGAGTGGATAAAAATACGTAAACAGAGACTATTCAGCTGCCTGAATATATATATATAAATAAATAACTAAAACTTGACTAATCCAGTAGAAATAATCCCAACAGCATATTCCCTAAACAAAAACTGGGCAGGCAAAATCTTGCAAATTATTAGCGTAAGCAACAGTACGCAAAAGAACAAAGTACGCTGAGACTTGTACAGGTTTTTTCTCCTGCAAATTATTCCAATATGTTCTGTGTTTGCCAACATGAATTTAACAATTAACTACCTCGTTCCCTACTAACAACTTATATACTGTGCAAAAAGTTACATGTGAATGCTGATGAAAGGAAGAGCACCTTGGCTGACACACCCTTGCCCCTGTAACTGTGCAAATAAGGACTACGTACAGTCACTACAAGGTGCTGGGTTTTTACATCCACCTACTTACTCTTCCCAAGCGTAACACTTACTAGGCAGGGGTTTCATCTTTTTCTTCCCCTTTTTAAATAGAAAAGAAATAGGATGGAAGGAAAAGAGAGAAGAAAATGAGAAACTCAAAAGGGTTGAGTGAAACATTCAAGAGATTCACTAAGCATGCATTATAAGCCACATTAATAGTGCCTAATTATTTATTACTAATGTATTCTGAGTATGTGTCAGTAAAAGTCTGGGTGGAGTCTTCTATGTACCTCACCACAAGGCAATGATTTTTGCCAAAAGACAATGAATCACTTTGACACACTGTGAAAAGCAGCAAGTTAAAATGGGGGAACGTTTGTTCCATTTGTCCTTTTTGGTAGTCTATATGCAAGCAAACCTCAGAAGCTGGAAAATGAGAATCCCCTCCTCACCCCCTTCCCCTACTTTCTGAATCATCATGCTAGTTATTTCTCAGTTGCTAATAGCTCAATTTCCACACATTAAAACAATAACCTTCCAACAGCCCCTAAAATATTTGAGGGCTGACTGCTGCCTTCGCAGTCAAGTGACCATTTTTCAAGAGCTGTCCTTATTCATGAACAAAGCTGTGTCCCTTCCCACCCCAAAAGTTCAACCTCTATGTAACTGTTTTCAGCAGGAAGTTTACCCTGTCATTTTGTGAAACGCTGATAACATGATCAGTTACATCTTCATCTTATATTTTTGCATTAAGAAAACACAAACTTTGAGTTGGCAAGTGGTGAAGAGATTTATATTGGAAGTGCTATTTTAACAATAACGTTGCTTCTGGGTAAAACACAAAAACAGAAGGCTCGTTTCCTCACTTCTTGTTCAACCTTGCATCACATTCTTCTGCGGAGATGACACCTCACTTGACCAATGCTTTCCAATTCTCAGGTCATATATTTCCCACCACTGTCAGTAGCTCTCAAACTCTGGCTGCACATTCCTCCCAGGAATCTTTACACCGGCTGATTTCTGGTCATGTGGTTTTGCTATCACCTGCACTTGAAGTTCATGTTGCGTTAGGATTTTCATTTTGCACTTGGACAAGTGGGTGGAGAGCAGGGGAAGGAGCTGCTGAGTCCCCGGCGGGCCCAGGGCTGCAGCTCC
>JANZLO010000049.1:18667039-18741297 GCA_026937515.1 Polyboroides typus
ACTTGGACAAGTGGGTGCCTTGAAATATCAGGATTGGGGGGGGGGGGGAGGAATCAGAACTGGGAACCTACAGGACAAGGGCAGGGAATAAAGTAAAATAAATGAATCTCCCCCAGTTGAGTCACTTGATGCTTCCACTTCTTCAGGCAATGGGTCCCTCTGGTGCTCCCACAGTTTTGGTTCCAGGAG
Source organism: Polyboroides typus (assembly GCA_026937515.1). Taxonomy (NCBI): domain Eukaryota; kingdom Metazoa; phylum Chordata; class Aves; order Accipitriformes; family Accipitridae; genus Polyboroides; species Polyboroides typus. The sequence continues at coordinate 18,667,229 of JANZLO010000049.1, forward strand.
AACAAAGTGCCACACCAACTTCATTAGAAGTTCCATAATTGCAGAGCAGAAGCAGACAGCACCTGCACAATCATTTCCATTCTCATAAAGGCCCCTGCTACCTGACCCAATTCCAAGTTAGAGTACCAAAACAGAGCTCTAACTTTTTTCATAATTATTTATTCATAATTAAAATAAGCAAAAAACTGACTTAGTTTGTAAAAAATAGTTTTAATCAATTTTTAATAAACTTTTCCCTTCTACTAGAAATCTCTCTCTAACACCTTAAGGAAAAAAACTCTATCTTTTATGATTTTCCAATTTAATTGATGATACTAAAAAGATAACAACCTGAAGAGGAGATTACCCAAAGCAACACAGAACACATTTCAAAGCTATGTCCTACTGACTTAATTGGCCAATTAAGCTCTTTCTCAGGATGTGATCCGTTTAACCAGACTTGGCAAGAACTATTTTAAAACTGTCCGACTTTGCAGTAGAACATGCATGTGTGTATGTAAGTACATAAAAATAAATTCTACTTTGCATTGATCAACACACTTCTTTGGGTCCCTTTCTGCTTTTTGGAAGTTTTCCATTAGCATCATATTTGGCAAGGGCTCCTTCATAACTTCTCATACAAGTTCTTAAATATAACACACTGCCCTCAGGCCACTCACTTCTCCATATTAATTCTATTTAGGAAATTGGCTTTGCATTTATTGCTGGGCCATCAATGCTTTTGCTAGCAAGCACAATTACTGAGCAGTACACGTGAAATAAATTACTATTTTGCTGTACTGCTGTGGTCTTAAACCCTGGCAAAAGTCACCACTTTTCACGGCTCCGTTACTGGAGATCCTGGGCTAGTCACAGATTTGCAGTGGTTTAAGCTGCTAGTTCACAACTGGAGGTTAAATTGGAAACACTTATTTTTATCAGAAGTGGATTATTACCTTAGTTTAGTCAGTGGTAAAACAAACAAACACACACACCCCACACACCAAGTGCGTAGACAGGTGAATTCCCACAGGATAAACAGAGTTTGAGCTTGCTTATACACATCTACTTTGTGTTTACCCCAGGGTAGAGGCACACACACAAATAATTGCTGTGGGATAGGAAGTGTAGTAAGTTCACAGCTTTTACTAATTACCCAGCACAAACTCGCTCAGCTGCCCACACGCTCAGGGCAATTACGCTGCAACACTACACCAGTTTGCAAGCTGCACCAGCAGACGGTGGGTGTGCATGGTGCTGCTGTTGTTCAAGGTTTGGATCCTCAAATCGATGGTTTTACTTGCAACAGGAATCACGTTCAGAGCAGTCCTACAGCGCTTTCTGGCAGCCCTACCTGAAGTCCCACAGATGATCTGTTTCTGGAGAGAGGAAGGGATTTCCTCCTCACAAATTGAAGAGAAAAACATTTCCAAGCCTCGAGAGCTGCTCACTTAGCTTATAACCTCATCATCGATGAGGAGGGCAGAGTGCAAATGCAGCTATTAAGGAGCTTCAATGTTAATAAAATTAAATGTTTTTAAATAAAACATCTGGCATCAGCTGTTTCTATAAGCTGTTTTCATTTAAGTTTCCATCCTAAAATATTGGACTCCTCAGCTATTTTCACATGTAAACCTGAATGCCAAATTAGACTATCTTTAAAAAAGGTTGTGCTAGGAAAAATCATAAGAATTATTCACACACTTTTTGGTTTGGCACTGTAGTTTGTAGGTAATGGCCTGGGAGAGAGCTAAGCACAACAGTATTTTTGAATACATTTTGCAATGGAAATAATTTTTGAAGAAAAGCACTCATGGCATTCATTTGCAGCAGTAATCACTAAAATTCAAAAATAGCAAATCTTCAAATGTTTCCACAGATACCTTGATACAGATGTAGATTTCTCCCTCGACAACAGAGAGCTGTGAATAAACTCTGAGGCAAAGTGGGGGAGAAAGAGACACAGCTGTTTCAGTATTGACAGTCACAAGCTATAAAATCATGAGTCAAGCCTCAAAAAAACCAACCAAAGAAAACCACCCCCAAAAGACAGAAAAACACCCTCACCAAAAAAAACCAAAACCCCACAAAAACAACTCCCACGGGACAAAACCAGACTGCAGAATATTTTAGTGTTTGGGATTTGAAGTGCTGTCCCACACCCCAAAAGCCTGCATGAGCTTTTGATGCTACTCCCAGGCGATGGGGTAAGATGACTGGGTTCCTTCACATTTCACAAGCATCACCCCCAAGAGCTGCCCATGACCCACCCCAGTCAGGTCTACCAACCACCCAGGCTCCTGCTCCCCCAAAACCAAAACCGCGTAGAGGGGGAAGAGCTCACGAAGCAATGACCTGCCTCCTCGTCCAAGCCGGGGAAGGCACCACTATGGACAGTGGCTCCTTCTTAGCTGGAAGGAACACGGCTCAGCTTGGAAGACTGGGGGCACTGGGAAAAGAGCAAAACCAACTCTGCTCCCCTTTGAAGGGCACGTCAACACGTCAATGAGAGTGAGACTATGCAGTATCTCAACTTTTTTTGTAGCCTACTTGCCTGAAGGTTCTCTATGTAGACTGGAACAAAGCTGTAAGGTGCACTGAGCGCAGCCCCATTTGATATCCCCAGGCTTCAACTACAGACCACAGATACTGGTGATGGCTGTAATTTCTGCACTGACACCCTCCAGCTCCCTCCTGGCCAGCCCACTGAAGCAGGTGACGACCGGCTCTTTCCACAAGCCCCCACGGGTCTTGCATTTTGTCTCGTTTGGTGCGAGCAAAGTGGCTTGCAGTCTCTGACCTAGATATATGCAGAAGACATTTACTTCCACACGATCAAGCCAGCTTTAAAGCTGAGAGTACATAAGAAAACAAGCTTTGGTCTGGAGTAAAATTTATTCAAGTTTGCTATTAGTTATTCAGATGCTTGTTTCCTAAATACCTTTTACACTCACACAACAGTATTCATCCTTTAACTACAAAAGTAGTAGCATTTTGCTACTAGTAGGAAAGCTTAATTTGACAACCATCTTCTTCACAAGATACCTTGTCAAGAAGATCCACTGACAAGAAATTCTTCTCACAACTGGTCAATAATTTCTGTGGTGGAACATTCAAGTGTTAATTGCCTCTATCCTACTTCCAGGGAACATCCTTCAAAGTCACATGTCTCATTTGTCAGGCTCTATGAAATACATGCACATTTGCTTAATTATTCTTGATTACATGCTCTGGAAGCATGAATGCTCAGAGATGCCTTGCTTATTGTTCTGTGGCAGGTAAAGTCTATGGGACCTGTTACTTTATTTCATTTTGCTGTCAAGGAATATCACAAGGTAACTACAAAAATTAATTTCTACAGTTCCACCTAAAGATTAATTTCAACATTCTATCTAATTAATTTTTTCTTTTATAAACAAAGACATTTTATTAGGATTAAAAATTAAGAAGTTAAAAAGCTGCATAAAGTTTTGAAAACCTCGGTAGTAATAGCTATTGCCCTCAAACTTTGGGAGGGAGGGAATTAAAAAAAGTACCAACATAGCCATCAAGAAAAACCAATGTATTTCATTAGAAATGTGAAAACTTAATCTTTACGGCCATTTATTTTGCAACAGTAAAGTTTTAGCTAATCATTTACTTCAAAACATGGTTCAATATCTTAGCCCGATACATTAGAGACTGGAATACTGCTACCCTGTATAAAGTCTTATACTTGCCAAAATTTACCATAAACTCTCAGCTATATGACAGCCTGAATACGCCTAGACTCTAACCAAAGAGCATGAGAGAAAGCAGGAGGGTCCCACTTCGGGAGACCCTTGAAGACACCAGGCTATTCAAGGCCTAAGAGAGCCGAGATCAAAAGCAGCATCATTTGAGTCACTCTGTCGCTCAGGCCCATGTGGAACAGCATGGAACATGCAGAGGAACAGCACCATGTTCCTCTACAGTTCTGATCCTTTCTGCTCAAAATCTTGCACTGGACAGATGCATGATATGTGACACATAAAGAGCACCTTAAGCAAAACACAAGAAAATCTTCCACACCCCACCTGCTCTAAGTGTGCACCAATTTCCTGAACTAATTCAGTCTTCTTGATAGAAAGAAGCTTGTTTTGACTGGCGTTTTTTTCTTTGCTTGAATTTGGGGGTTTTGTTGGGGTTTTGGTTTGGTGGGTTTTGGAAGCCTTTTTTTGTTTGTTTGTTTGGGGTTATTTTGCTTCGTTGCATGTTTTTATTGTGACCATCCATTACATTTTTCAGATTCAGCATTTGGACAGAGTAATAACTAAATATCACAGAAATCAAAATATTCAGGTGGACTAACACATTTTTCAAAACATGAGTAAATCATTGCAATAAGCAGTCACAGTCTCTACTGTCTGCAGCAACACCATGACAATCTCCCACAGGCACCTCCCTTATTTTTCTTGCTGTTGCAACTGAGAAACATTATGGAAACAACATCAAGACATAACATGGAAAGAAAGCTGTCGTAAGTTGAGAGAGTCTTCCAACAGTGAACTAATACAAATACACTCTGTTCAAACTAATACAAAATCGACATAGGATCTGCTAGTTGGCAGTACTGCTTCAAGAAACGAGCCACATCATTTTTATTAGACAAAAAACAGGTTAACCTTATAATGCATCCCCAACTTCCTCACGTAAAAAAGTGACGAAAAGTTTTCATTCTCACAATTGTGCTAATCACAGAGTCTAAGCAGTCAAAAAATACAGTACATAAGCAGGAAAATAATATTAAAGATCCCTGCCAGACTCATTGCCTTCGACAGATTCCGAATCAAGCTCAGAATGAACAGCAGCATCAAGAGGGAAAAGGTCTGGCATCTAACTTAAATGGGACTCACCTAGCCAAAATGGCTTGGGACAGGGTGTCTAGAAGGAATGCAAAAACATTAGCACTGAAGTGATTTGTCAGAAGGACTTTACAACAATCTTTCTGCTGAACAGAAGTCTTGAAAACGTATTCCCTGAGGAAATCTCCATTGCTTACAGAATGCTGTCTGAAAAAACTTTTGTGTTCTGCAATTTAGGACTGCATTACCTTGTGGGCTACCATTAGGGCCTGTTAAGACATGCCCATAAGAAGAACTTGGGCAATTATATGGTAATTTAAATACATAAATTTCTTGACAATTCTTGCTCACTCTATAAAATCTCAAGTAAACAAAGGAAAAGAGCATTACCTGTCACAGGCACATTAACAAAACAGCCAGCCCACCTAAACTACCTCCACACTACCTCCTTACACAATTAAGCATCCACAAAGTAACTTGTGTTGGGGGGGGGGGGGATACAAACAAACAAACAAACAAACCCCCAACAACAACAAGCAAACAAACCATGAATACATACCAGACTTGAAAAGAAAGGCAGTTTTCCTACATGCTCTTACTGATCTGATTCCTGGTTGTGACACCTTCTGCAGGGCCAGCCTCACTGCTTGGCCAACTGTTCATCCTCACTGTCGTCGTCCCCAAAAAACCCCATATAACAACAATCCAATTCTCCTGAATCCCAGAGCTATTCCCAAAAGTGCAAACGGCAGCAGCAAGAGTTGTGGACACAGGAAGACAGTCCCATCCCTGTCCATGTTTTGCTCAGTTAGCCCTACAGGCTAAGAGGGCACATGTGTTGGGTTTTCTTCTTCTGCCCTAAAGAGAAGTTTAGATTCTGCTGGAGCGGATAGCAACTACCAAAAGTCTCTTTTCATTATATTTAGTAACAGAAGAGGATTCATTTGAAATTGTGTATTAGTGCATGTGTTTCTTACACCTGTTATTTACAGATACACATCATAAACCTCCAGCCTAACTGCCACCATCCCCTTCTTTCTTCTTGAAGAAAAATCCTTCTCGTTTTTCACTATACTCATCCAACCCTTCCAAGAGGAAACAGATACCTGCAGCCTCTCACACCAATAAAAATTTGTAACATTGTGTCTCCTGCATGGCTTGTTTATTTATTTATAATCCTTTCAGCAGTGTATTTAAAAATAAAAATCTTCATAGTTTTGCCTGGGCAAACAGGAACATTTGGCAAAAAGATGCTGAAAACAGCCAGATTGCAGGACATTCTGGTCACTCTTCATAGGAGTTTCCACAGTCGAGGATCTAAAATTTTAAAAATGCCATGAATATCCAGCTACTAAATCCTTCATTCAGAGTTCAGCAAGCTTCAGTGACCCTGATGAGCACAACAGCCTCAGCATGGCAAAAAGGCAGGTCCTGAGGAAGCTTAATCTCAGAAAATTAAAAGCTTTGAAGATTAAGAGCAGGACCTTGAAATGACCCAGAGAGAAAGAGAGAGACTAAGTGGCTTCTGCGGCCAGTCCCTCCCAGACAGCGGGCTGCTGCTAAACTCCCAACATCTGCAACCAGCAGCTCCAGAGCACTGCAGCTCAGCACCTTGGTCTCTGCAGGGGCAAAAGATCAGAGCTGCGAGGCCAAAAAACAGAGTTTAGTTTGCTAGCAACCTGGGATGGAGAGGGACATTACTGACTGCATTTGCTGCCCTATGTCTAGAATATGCCTTTTTTCTGGATAACATCACACGAGTTGCATTTTGCAACTTGCACCCTGAAGTGACAATGTTACTAAGTCATAGGGGGAAGCTATCGCACAGATTTCTGAAGTTCTGGTTGTTCTTGTTCATCATCTTCCCATTCTCTCGCAAAATACGGACAAAAAAGGGATACAGAAATCCAGGTGAATCCTCACCAGTACTGAAGACACCAAGTTCATTGCACTGCACTGGCTAATTTCCTGCTCTACACCCTAGGATGCCCCTTACCTTTTTTACAGCACCGTAATCACTGATTTGCTTTCAGCTCACAGTTCCCAAAAATGTCAGATCCTTTCCTGCCAAGCTACTTCCTTCATTTTCTGCCTGACCAGTACCTGCTTGTCCTCTAGCCAATTACTCCTACATGCAAGGTTTTGTACTTCACTGACCTGCATCCCACGGCAGCAGAGCGAAACACTAGGATTTCAGGGCTCCAACTGCAAGTTGTTGGGTATATACATGTAGGGGAGGTCAAACCAAACACCCTCAACCTCACGACGATCAAGGCAAAAGCACAACCCCTGCACTGCAGGTTAAGCACAAGCTAGGATTATCCAAGGGAAGTATACTGCTTGTACCTACAGGCACCTCAGAAGAAGTGCTGAGGGGAGCATCCCCCCAGGCAATCGTCCCCTCTTCCCTCTGCAGCAGGGCACGCGTGTCTTTTTGTGTTCATCTGCGGTTCACTCGCTGATTTACTCCCCAACACCCCCCTCATTCTTCCTTCTCTCCATTCTCACCACTTCAGCTTTTTCAACTACCGCTGCCTACGTAATTTATTGTGAAGGTAGGAAAGCCGGGTCTGAAGGAGGACTGTAGTAGGAAGACATCGAAGAAAGATGGGTCACAACAGCTACAACGGCAGCATCTAACACAGCCTGTCCTGGTGTTGCACCCAAGGCAGGCAGCTGAAACGTGAAAACACAGCACTTCTATTGGCCCACAATTACCAGAGGGGCAACTTCAGAGAAGAGGGAAAAGACCAGTGAAGGTGAGACACAATAGTTGTTCTCTTTCTTTTCACAAAACCCATTTCAAAAGATAATTACATTAATAATTTGTAGCCCAAGCTTTTGTGATGCACCTTAGTACACCCAGTTTCATACCTCCCTATTCATCTTTGCAGAGGAATGAAGGACTTCCCAGCAGACTTCACATTACCTGGCAGGACAAGCCATTGGAAGCAGCAATTACTTTACTCAACTGACAACAGATTGCCCAATTAAGAGGAGGCCTGCACATGCATGCAAAGTACATAAAAACATAACCTGATCTTTGAGCTCAGAACAACACAGTAGACACGAAATTCCAAGCAGCACAGTTAGTTCCACATCTTTTGCGTTGAGGGTTTTTTTTTTTCCTTATGATAGGCACCACAGAGAGAACTGGAATCACGTTTCAGGAACAATTCATATCATTGATTTTATGTGCCCAAAGGAAGCAGAAATAAAAACAAGGTGGAAGGTAGCTTGCCATTTCAAGCGCAAAATCTGGCAAGAAAAAATACCAACTGATCCCTGGCTTGCCAAATTGCATGGCAATGCTATTGTGAGGTATCAAAAGCAATGAAGTGAAAATTACTAGAATTATCACGCAGACATCAATGGAAGGGAAAGAAAGTGTGACTTGACAAACTCACACATACTACTACAAAAAACTATCAAAAGAGAAGGTTTTTCCTTCATCTTACTTGCTTTCAACTAGTAAAAAAGTTAGCTGGAAATAAGAACTTGATGTTCTTTGCAACAATTTTTATCACCTCTGCATAAAACTGAAGACTAGATCAGCTTCTACACTCAACACTCCTATTGCATAGGAATGGAGGCTCAGTTTAGCTGTATTGGCTACCCTGTCCATTGAGGAACTCTCTTCTAATTTAATTTCCAACAAAACAGTTTCTTTATTTTCCAATAGTAAAAACATGCCCCAAAACTGGTATGTATGAAGACATACACAAATGCACACATATTACTTAAAATTCTTCTCCACATAAAATAATCTTTAGAGGCACAGTTTAAATTTGTAAGAAATATTCAAAGGCAAGACAGCTGTCACAAAAAGTACAGAAACCAGTATAAGCAAAAAGGCTGCATCTCTTAGTGTTAACAAGCCCTGACCAATTCAGAATGCAGTTAATTTCCTTCTGGCACAGCTACATTACTCACATGCATGAAGCCCATGCCAAAACGCACCCATAAAATTAATTACAACTATCCAGTCCAATATAGCAAGCAGCAAGGCAAAAATAGCTCTAGACTGTCTGTTCACTTTATATCTAAAACAAGACAATCACCTAAAAGGCCTAGGAAAAAAAAAAGTCTTCTAAAAAGCAAGTTTTATACGTGCATTCACACAGACACACATTGATGCTAACTGTTGTTTTCACCCTCAGTTCTCATCAGAGATGGTTTATGGAAAGCTGTGACACAGCAATCCATGTGTGCCCTCAATAATAATAAATAAAAAAAAAAAAAAAAAAAAAAAAAAAAAAAAAGGCAAGAAAGGAAAATATTCAAACAACAATGACAAAACACACACCCCAGGCTGGCTAAATCAATTCCAGGAGTAAAAAAGAAATCAGTACAGGTCTTTTTCTCTAAGAACATAAAAGGAGGACTTAAATCTCAAGGCACAAAGAAATTAAGTTTATAACTTCAGAAGCACCACCCCAATATAATCTTCTACACTGACTACTATGGTATAAGAAAAAGCTCAGAGTTCTCAGAACGAACCACCCTCATTTATCAAGTTCGAAAGAACTATAAAAATTTATTAGACTAGTCAAGACATTCATCCTGATAGATTTCTTACAGTATGCCATCTTCTTTTAGAGAAACCATAAGAGTGAATGTAGCTAGAGACATCATAAAATTCTTAATCACAGAAAGGGCAAGACATATGTGCATACAGAGGAAAGAATTCTATTTTTTCTGTTCCTATGCTGACCTGAATGTACCAAGTTAACCACATACACTCCCGAAACCTCAATGCTTCTGGAAAAATATGCCTATTTATCTAAATTTAGTAAACATTTACTTACCCAGCATCCTCCTGGAAGCCTTCCAATTCATCTCTTTGTTCTGCTAGGGTGGATTCGAGATCCAGATAGGTACCATTGTGAGACAATTGCAGGGTGCAGTCATCAAGCTGTAGAAGAAAATTCAGATCATTAGATTACAGCAGTCATTCTCTCTAACATACCTCTAACATCGCCTTCACATTTTCCGGGTCCTCAGACAAGATCTCCCTAAAACAAACCATATGTCGGGTGTGGATAAGAAAATGGGTGCTGTTTGGCAATTTATGCAGTCCCAAATCCACATTCACTAGACCATGCTTGGTAACAACAATACCAACGCAACTAACAAACACAGAGAAATTTATTTATTTGAACATGTAGAAGGAGATTAAAGGGTTTCATCACAGTGCCTTTAGAATCCTATAAGGAAAGAGAAGTTAATTCAAATGTATATCTAGGATATGACCGACTGTTCTCTGTTCTTACATTACATTTAAGTAGAGTTTCTGGGCCTCTGGATGGAGGTGGAAGGAAGAAGCAGCTGTTTCATGAGCTACTGAACATCCCCTATGAGGAAGGATACAGCCAAGGGACAGTGCAAGGTGTGGAGGCCAAGAGTTGGGGTCCTGCAGCGAGGGGCAGTGCAGTCAACCAAGACCCAGATTTTCTGGCGTTCTCATTTTAGGGCCAGGCACTAACCAGCCTCAGTGGTTGCAGGGAAGACTTTCCCAGGCACCACGAGAGAGGACTGGACACCCATACAAACTTTCTACAAAGGTACTGAGGTAACCAAGGACCAGACCTGAAAGCAGGAACCTGCCTGCATTGATGCTGAAGAGGGAAAGAGCAATTAATAAACGCTCTTTATTTCCATCCTGTCTTCCCTCATCTTCAAGTTTTCCATTAATTGTTCCAGTTCTTGTTAAAAAAAAAGCCAGATTTGATCAAAGTTAGAAAATTAGTTTTCTGGTTTTTTTTTACAGGGAGCTCGACACAGCAGAAGGTCTAGGAAGATCCACCCCAAAACTGTGGCTGACCCATTGCACAGGAATACAAAATAATTACCTGGATTGAGAGGGGTAACTGAAGATGCCCGAAGAAAGAGCTAGGAAGTAACATGAGCTCTCTCACCATGAGATAACCCAGTGTCAAATCACAAGAAATGAGGAAAAAAGCCTTCCCAGGGCAGGGGAACAAGAAAACACCTACCAAAGGGCAGGTGAAAGTACAGGGTTGTCCTGCCTCACCACTAGAAAGGTAAGGGACCATCTGCGCGGAGAACCCAGCCCAGAAGCAGAGAAGCTGCAGTCACTGAGCCCAGCTGGACAGGCTGCTCTGGACCTTCGTGTGTCAAACCACACTGGGGGTTCCTTATGTAACTGGTTCCAAGTTTACAAATATTGTAAGCTCCAGATGCGTTGTGCTACTAGATACAAAATTGAGTCTGATAGCCAAGCAGTCCCAAACAGAAGATGTTTTGTTCCTCTGGATTTAGCAAAACAACCGACAGGTCCTTTACATGCCTCCACCTACCAAAAGGCAACTGTGACAATGGCAGTGTAAATGTAAATGGTGGTACAAACGTAAATGCAAAGGCCACTTTGGGAAAAGGAGAATATTCAACACCATACTTCATACCAATCTTCTGCCACAGGCGGCAGCCAATGACTCTTTGAAGGGTCTGAAAGAGCCAATGACTCGAGGAAAGGAAATTGCAACCCTTTATCACATACATGGATTTTTCTTTCTGCTCTTTTTAACACTAGGAAAGAAAACCAATGAGAATCCATCTTTGATGAATTACCTCTTTTAACTTTCCATCACAGTTATGGTTCAGGAAAGCATGATAAGCAGCCACACTTCTTATCTGGCAGTCAGCACCAAAACTTAGTCACCCAGTTTCCTATCACTGATTTATATACGCAACAAAAGAATACAAATAGTCTTTGATTATTCTGGATCAGCTGTGTTGGAAATGCTGCAGAAGAGCTCATTTATAATTAACAAGTGATAGAGCATGACTTCTGGGTTAGTCCTCACCACTATGCTTTACACTGTTTGCAATCCAAAAGGGAAGTTCATCCTCTAGAGAAAGGGAAGGGTGGAGGGAGGAGGTCAAGTTGTATTTTGAACCTGTTCCAATTCCCCCCCCCCTTTTTTTCCCCCTGGGGAATGAGAAAGTCATCAAATAAGGTGACTAAGTTTTTACTCTGGCTCCTGAGGATTAAAGATAGCAAAGCACCTCCAAGCACAGCCCTCTGATATTAAGAATAACAACAGTATTACTGTTCTGTGTCTTTCCAGTTACAAAGGATATTATTAACCTATGCTAATTCAAAATACACTTTTGCGAAGAAACACTAAATACTACTCTGGGAAACTTTTTCCCAGTAGCCCAGGGTATCTAATGAAATGCTAATTTACTCAAAGTAATGCCAAAAGGCAAACTACTAATTAGATAAATGTTCTGCTGTCACTATGGAGATTAGGAGATTTGCCCACAATTTCCAATTGTGCTGCATAATTAGGGAAAAGGAACAGTGCTTTACTAGTATCTTAGGACTTTAGTGTATAAAAAGCACGATGAGAACAGGAAGTACTTCATGTACAAAATAAAGAATAGTACATTCTACCTATGTTCATCTCATCTCCATAGTTTCAGCTGAACATAGTATTCATTCAGGCTTTAAAGCACTGTACATCATACACCGTATTCATTAATAGGAGTTCAGGTAATGGGAGAAACGGCAATATCTTTTATTTCCATTACTTAACACTAAGTCTTGCCAAAAAGATTTTTTTCTTCTTTTGCAGGTGTACACACAGAGATGGCAAGGAGCAAAACAACACTTTTAAAAGGAACATAAGCATTAAGGCAATGAACTCTAAAATCCTCCTTATATAGGATCACTTTGCTACTTTGCCTCCAAGCTTCACTTGCACGTTATTTTACAGGCAGAATACAAAAAGAGAAGCCACCTTATGAATTGTTTTTAATTAGTAAATTGCCTGCCTTTTTCAACACAAAGGATGGCTGATGTTCACTCATTAGTGCTTATTAGTAACAATTCAGGATGTTGGTCTCTCCCCTCCTCTTAATGTTAATCCCATGTTTATCTGCTACACATCACTTCTCCCATCTCTGGAGACCCTCACAGATGGCCTCATTTAGTTCATTCATGACAGGCTCTTCCCATTGATCATAATTCACATTAAAAATCCTTAACAACAACCATCTTCTCTTAGGACAATCAAGAGGCAGAATCTATAAAGAGAGTCTTTCAAAGAACGTTTAACTGAGCTGTCTTCCATAATCATGAACAAGACTGCTATTCAAATTTTTAGAAATTAATTCCATTTATTTCACTTTGTTCTTCACAATTCTGTTTAACTCTTCACTATTCCTTACTGGTCCAAAAATTCAGATCTGCATTTTGTTGTTAACTGCGTAACTCATTTATACTATTGCCACAAGGTCTGATTCTCCAAGATCTTTTCCTAAGCTTACAAACCCATTTGTTCTAAAACCTCTCTTGCCAGTCCCTTCAAATAATTTGTCATTTTTTGTATCGCCCGAAAGATTGATATAAATCATTTAAATGCAACTAATCCTGTAGGCTCTACAGCAATTTTCCATACTTTCCTATAGTCATATTAGAAGAATACTACAGGTATCATGGAATCATGAACAAAAAAACACACAGTCAGAAGGGACAAATGTAATGCTACTTCTCTGAGTCAAACACAGGGTTACTCCATTTTCAGTCTTCTGCAAGATTTCAAGTTTTTTGATTTTAGCTTAAGCATCAAATGATATCATAAGCCTCCGTAAAGCTATAAAAAACCTCGTATGTATACATTTTGGTTACATTCTTGTCTTCTCAAGTTTAACAGTTTCTTGAGAAAACATCCAGAACATACTTCTGAATCCCTCTGGATATTCACAAATTCTCTTGTCTCTATAAAGAGTGGGTCTACCTAGGAGTAGTCTCTTTCACAGGAGTGAAGGAACAAAAGCTAAGGTATTTGCAAGTCATCAAGTGTTTTAGCCAGAATCACCAGCTGTGGATAGCCAGAGCTATCAGCAGCCATCCTCCCACTCGGTTTACATGAAGGAAGCAAGGAGAATAAGACTGTCTTTATACAAGTCTTCCTCACTAAAAATTTAACTGAAGGGCTAATTATCATCTTTGGTTTCACACTGAAACCTCATTGAAATATTAAGATCTGTACTCTGTCATGACAAGATAGGTACCAAGAAGTAGGTGCTTAGGCGCTGATTCACTGACCTATAGCTGTCTAGTTTGGACAAGAGGAGAACCTGGAAAAGGCATCTTAAGCAGCGCGGACCTCACTAGCTCTTCACTGATTTTCCATAACTGACCAGAAACACAAGAACAGCAAGAGAACCAGATGTTTCTATAAGACAGCCTGAAACGCAAGTAGAGCTACTAAATTAAACCAGTTTTTCTGTAATAAATGTTCCAAAACAGGAACCAAGAGATGTTTGAACTTTCTCAGATCATGGCTGGTATCCAACCCACACTATCCAACCATTCTATAGTACCTATGCTGCAACCATAACAGGCATAAATGAAAAACCAGAAAAGCATCATGCACACACAGACCCAAACACCACCATCCCAACAGTTTCATACATGTATATATATATAAGGGTATATACATGCATGTACATTTTAGATATTTTTCCTTGCAGTTTTCAAAAAAGTAACAATTGCCTGAATTTGAGGGTTGGATCCCTGAACCAAAAGTGGAGCCCTCAGAAGGGAAGGAACAGCTTTGTCTGAGAAGCTAGAGCCAAAAAAGTGCAGATGAACAGAAATTCAGGACAGCATAATCCACTGTCTGTAACCATGAGGTACTTTTCTCTCCTGCAGATACCTGCTTCATTCACTTCCCAAACATCTTCAGGAAACCAGACGGGTCACACACACTATTGTGCAGGCATTCGCAGAGCAGAACCATGCTGTGCTTTCAATAAGGCAAGGCATGAAGAATTAAGAAGTATGTGATCATATCACTAATGACTGAATCATAATGTATGTGTCCAAAGCCAGGGGAGGGGAGGGCAGAAATCGAGGTTACATTCACAGTTTTTATGTTGTGTACGATAAATGTTTGGTTTAGGTGTTGGAATCATCTCCACCTAAGTATTTAAGAATAGGGTTTTTGAAAAGTGAAACAGAATGATAGTTTCAGCACAAGAAATTTTACTGATGTCCTTGTGAGTCATCACCACAGTTAGAAACTCTTTAAATAACCCTGAAATAGAATTTTCCACAGAAAAATGGAAATGTAAGAAAATGGAAGGGAAACGTAAGAAAAATGAGCAGCAAACACATAAAAAGACCATAAGAGTACAAGTAATATTTATACTGTTCTAAGTTTATACTTACACTGTGGTAAGTCTCACTGAGAGATTGAGCACAGTTCGTTATGCAAAAGCAAACAAACATCTGATTAAAAGGTTAAAATATCAGAACATTTAAAAGCAGAACTTCCTACTCCCTCATCCTGTGCCATTTAACCCATTACAGAGTGAACCCATACCATGCAAGAAGGGTGTCCTGGCTTTGATTCTAACCAGGAACAGGTGCAGCAAGGTCAGAGCTGCAAAGCTTGGGCTTTCCCCTGCCTCGGGGGTCCATCCCCACCTCACCAGCACCCGGAGAGCCCTCAGCGGCAACATGCCCGTCTGCCACGTGAACACAGGCAGGTTGGGGAAAGTTAGGCAACCAAATCAAGAATACGGGGCAGAAGCTCAGTTTGTCATCATCTTTCACAGGTAACCAAATCCAGCTAGTAGAGGCTAGTCCCTCAACCTGGGGGGCCAAAATAATTTGTACTACGAGGCTACCAAGCTTAGGAGGACTCAAAATAGTTAAATAGTTTGATAATAGTACACCAGTGATTACTTTTTTTCTCATTTCAAGCACTGACCCACAGAAAGAGGTAACACCCATTTCTCTTCATAAAGAAGCCTTGCTGCTGCACAACAGGAAAGCTTGTCATTTCTCTGAATTTCAGAGGTGAAGCCCATCACCAAAAGGAGCAAGGAACAGCGGGGGGGGGCGTAAAACAGCAGCAAGAAAAGGTGATGATCAGCCAGTTACCTGATGCCAATAAATGACCACTGCCACTTTCAGAAATGAGTTGAATGAATTAAAAAGGAAAAAAAAAAAAAAAAAAAAATCTGAGTTCAGTCATTGTTTTCATCTACTGCCTTTAGCTTCTTACAGTCCAAGAGAAACACCTAAAACCAGAGGGTGGAGGGTGCAAGGAGAGAACAAAACATCTGCTTCCACACACACACAACCCACACATCCACCCAGAGAGCGAGCACTGCCACCTGCTCCTCCTCGCACACGCCGGCGAGCACTCCACGCGCACACCAGTCTTCTCACTCAAGAAACCCAGTGGGTAAATAATTCAACGCAAAGGCAACACATGCCTTACCAGGCCAACAAACTCCTGCAAGTCTGTTTTCTCTTCCTCCAGAAGGCTTTGCTAGATTAGCACACATCCAAAGTGGACCTTCCTTTGGCTCGGTTTAACTTATCTGTCCCAAGGCAGCAGTAGGTTGGTAGAGGTTAAGGGGGCAAAAAATGCCAGAGGCATCCTCCTGCCTTTTCAAAAAGCAGAGCCACAAGCTTCTCCTCTTCCCTGTTTGTTCAAAGACCACGGAACTGTATTTTTCAACAGTCACAGAGAAATGCTCTTTCCTCAGCCCCAACGCCGTGCTCTGAGAATCCATTCAGAACAACTTATTTTGGACAAGTCTCTGCTAAATGCCAAGAAAGTGTTAACAAGTCAGCAGCCAGTGTGTGCAAAGATAGAGCAAAACATCCTCATGATTTTACCTTCCATTTAAATAAAGGTAGCCACCGTTCAAAAATTCTGTTCAGATAGTAATCAAGGATCACGTTCATAGGATGAAGGGCTCTACATTATGAGAAAGGAGGATACGCTTGTTTACTGGTGTTACTACAAATCACCAGAACCACTTGACTTTGTAGCCACCAGCTGGAAGTACAACTGACTCTCACCAGATTTCCAGTAATTCCAGATGGAGCTGCTGGACAAGATTATTTTGCTCATTTGGTTGTCTCCAGAACTACAGGGAAAGGGAATGAGAGAGAGGGAGAGATTAGAGTAATCCAGTATCAAGCTGCAGAAGTAAAAATCCCTCTTCAATTCTAGCTTCTGGCACAGACTTGGAAAATCCTTATCTTACTCAAGTGTCTTAGCTCACGTTTCATTTAAACATTATTGGATGGTAATTGTTCTCATTACAGTTGGCATGCTCCTTACTCACCTACAGGATGCTTTGCTGAGTAGGTTTGATAAAAAGCAAAGTTCCTTTATGCTCAGCTTTTCCTTTCTAAATCCAAAACCTTATTTTGCTTTACACATCACAAGCCTGACGTGTTTGCACGCTCCAGCTACACAGTTTTTAAACACACTCCCTGCTGGTTCAGCTGTTTCTAGAGCAACTGCGATCCTGTTACCAAGGCCAACAAATGCCAGTTTTCCCTCTGCATTGCCATCTTCTCCCCTTCTTTACTGAAACCAATTCTACTCAGGAAAAAGACAAAAGAAACCCCAAGAAACCAACAAACCAGCTCTGCCTCCTTACCAGCCCAAACATATTCCATATTTCTAAGCAAACTGCACAAACTGATTTGTGCAAATAAATATTTAATAGTTTTCCATCCAAGGCCAAGTTTCAAGCTGAGAATGACCATACTATATTCAGAAGGCCTTGTATTTTAATGCTTTTGAAATTTTTTGAGTTACAGACCAGCACATGCAAGATTCCTGAACTGGCACGCTGCTGGCCCTTTAAAATGTAACAGGATTGCCATCCCTGTTAGTTTTCACAGAGTAATGAAAAATGGGGATGGTCTAATTGCATCCCACAGACCACAGCCAACCCACCAGAACCAGTTATCTGGCTTCAGAGCCATCACCAACTGCCCTCTCACCAAGTCTCTCCCTTCTCATGTGAGGTTATGCACATTCCAGTCATCGTCGCTTTGGGCAACACGATGGAGAAAGACCAAAGCACCCAGCCCAGGAGTGATGCCACATGACCCATCTCAGGTAAAAAGCTTGACATTAATGAGATGAAAAGAAAGCAAGTAATCTCTAAGACAAATATTAGTGCCCCAAATTAACAGCGTACTCTAAAAACTGCTCTCAGCTTAAAGTACGACAGCAACCCAACGTACAATCACCGCGTCTCGATCTCAAAGTCCCTATGCTCCAAGTAGCTCCATCGCAATTGCTTAAAACAAAACTATACTCCTTCTCCCCATGCTTTTTTTTCTTTTTAAATATAGTTTTGTAACTCAACGTATTAAAAATTCTTTAAAAATTACAATAAAACCAATACTTTTATGAGGTCAGAGTTTTAAAAGTAAGGTCAAGCACATGCTCTATATGGAAGACCATTTATGGAGAAGGCATCTGTGCCACCTTCAGTCATCCACGCTCACAAAAGTCAGCAAGGTTTCTGAACTTTAGCAAACTCGCTCTTCCATACTCATTTAGAGGCCGAAGGGGAAAAAAAAACCCAAAAAAACAAAAAAACACAAAAAAAAACCCCAAACTGTTTTGCTATATGTGGGACTTCACATTATAAGAAGTAATTTAGCAGGTACAACAGTATTCCCCAATTCTGCAGCTCTTCAAGAGTGATCAGCATAGTTTGCAGGAGTAGTTATTAATGCTAATGCACCTCTGGTTTATTTTTAGCACAGTAATTGCTATTGTCAAACTACTTCACAAACTTTGTACGCTTTGCGGAGCTTATGTGCAATTGTATTGATAGAGCCATGCCTATGCACAAAGTATAGTCCAAAGGCTTGCGCACTTGGGCATAGGGCCATTGGAGCACAAGTACTTTAAAAGGAACTGCTACTCTGATATGAAAACGCTGGTATTTTGAACGTAGCCTGCACTCCTAGTCTGAAACAGCAGCTTTTATCTCTGGCCTGGTAGACGCCACGAAATACTCCTGGGGTCAGGTAATACAGTGCATGAAGTGAAACATTAATGCCACATTAGATCCTCAAGAGCCACTGGAACAATACACTGCCAATAAAAATATTCTGCTGAAATAACAAAGACACTGAAAACAAACACAGAAAGCTGTTATATTAATATTATGGGTTTGACTTAAGAATAACAGAAGGAAGTTGAGAGTTCAAAATTCTGAAACTGCTATTTCAGGGGGGGCTCTGAAATACAGGCAACACACCACAGCGAAAACATAACGCGTAGATGCCTACCTGTTGCTATTCTTAGACAATTATGTCACTGACTTGCAGACCTTTTATTTCACAATTGCCTTTAACACAGTGCTCCACAGGGAGCAATTTAGAGTTTACTGGAGTATCTGTGTCCAAATATGACACCGTGGCTTCCAACAGCAGCTACACAGGCATTGTTAGAAAGTGCGTGAGTGCTCAAAACATCAACAACCATGGAACAAGAAAGCCAAATAAATTCATCTAGAGATGGGAGTTATTGCAATGTTTAATATGAATTTTAAAAACCTAACTGGAAACATTAAAAATAATTGAATTTCTGCAAAAAAACCTACACAGAATTTCATGCTGCACGGGAAACTAACACACATTCTTTCTCCCCCACCTAATTCAATTATTTTAAGTTAAATTAGTTAAAATTGAGATGACACGCAAACCAAACAGCCAACAGTAGAACTTAGCAAAGTCAAATTGTTTAGACCAAAAACTCTCCAGTTCTTTAACCCCCCAAACCTACTGCATTTTCTAGGTTTCCCACAGTAAGCACAATGATCCTACACAGGATGAGAATAACCTAACCTCTGCATCCTGTCATTAACTTTTTGGCACCTAGATTCTTCCATTCCCTTTCCCCATCGAGTTCAGCTTTTCCTAACCAAGACAACAAAGAGCTAGCTCTCTTCACCCTCGTGGTTAGGTACGTCTTCAGCTGAACAGAAAGGAGAGTGACCATAACAGCATCCTTTATTTGGAAGTACATACAGCTTTTTGGCTGATACACAGGGGATGCCTACAGCTGACATGCTCTCATTACCATTTCCCTGGAGTTACTGTGAAGGTATCCAAGGAAATGGAAATAATCTCTAAGAAGAAGATAGGTCAAGAAAAGGGAGAGGAAAAGGGAAAGGATTAGCTTCAGTGGAGTTTATCATCTGAGGAGTCTTTTGTTCAGAGTGTGTGTATGTGTGTGTAGGAAAGACACTGAGTTAAAAATCTCAGAAAACATTCATTTAAAGGTAAGAAGTAGTCCAGGAAAGCAAAAATGATCAAACAATTCCATCTGGTTTCTTTTGTACTTCTGTTAAGCTGGAAACTGCGAAGAAGTTCATTGAAAAATATTTTTTGAAGTGATGTGGCAGAATGAACCTATGACTTGCAGCCTTTTATTCTTAATGCATGTCCCCAAGAACAAGCTTTCTATTAGTATCCTCCCTCCACCTTGCTTGAACAGTTAAAAGACACAGTTTGTTCTAAGGATTTCACCATTGCTACTGTATCTGCATTCGGGACACTGCAGGTTGCTCACTACCCTATCACAAAAACTAAAATACTGGACTCCTGCAGAACCTCCCACACCATTTACAGAGGCACAGCAAGCACACAGTAAGCAATAAATGCAATCTATCTTCAATAGCAGTGGTTTCACTGACACAGTGATTAAACACCTACTAGACAATATACCACAAAAAGTAAGATACCTGTCCTTAACCTAACATGCAGATTGCATTTCCATCCATATGACTCACATTCACACCCTTTTAAAAATAATGCAGCTGGAATGTCAGTCCTGTGATAAGCTGTACTTAAAATCAGTATCTGAGGGAAGAGGTTATTTGGATCTATGATCCCTCCTCTATGAAAAGTCAAAACTACAGAAAACAGAGAAAGTAGAGACAATATACCAGGCCATCTGGAAACCTGGAGCAGGGAGTTTTTAGGGAAAACAAGACAGCTTCAGAGGAAGAGGAGTGGGTAGTAGTTCTGAAACAACTGCAGTTCTGGCAAAATTCAGTCTTTTGAGGGCCAAAGCACAGGAAATTTGGAGCTATGAGAGTCAAAGATAGAGTCAGTAAAAGCAACAGAAAGCCCAGGGTAAACTGTCTTTTGTTATAATCAAAACTTGATTCAGAGGCTTCTGGTTAGTTATCTGAAAACAAAACAAAACAAACAAACAAAAACCCACCAAACAAACACCACGCAACCACAAAAAAACCCACACAACACAAAACCCCACACTAGCACAAACCCACAGGCTAAGATACAGGAAAGTACACTAAACACATTCACACCAAGGGTCTGTGTGAAATACAAAAGAAAATAAAGCATGGCAGGATTACCAAAGAGAACCTCATACACTTGTCAACAGAATAATTTTTCAGACACAGCCTGAATCTTGAAGGTTTAAATGAATGATTTTGTCTACTAGCAATATTCTAATGACTACAGCCATCAATTCTTCCTAATACTTAGACTGCCTCTTAAAGGCTTTATGGTTTCAAAACCAAACATCAATTGTAAAGTCATTAAAAGAGCATGATTAAAAAGTTTAAAAGAATGAAACTCAATACAAGAATGCTGAAAAAATGGTGAAAATACACGTACCCTGCAGGCTCTCTTAACTACGACTTCCAGATTTTATAAAAGCACGAGGGATCTGAAGTCAGATTTTCTACCCTTGAGCAGAATTTATTTGGCACTTATGCGTCATCATTTAATTTTTTTTTAATCATTCATTTCTTGCTTGTTTGATTAGCTGCCAAGCAGTTTCAACCCCCAGCTTTGAAACAGTTGTCTGGACTAGAAAAGGCAAACAAAAGAGAACCTCTGCATTCATTAGTATCACATCTGAACAATACTGAAACAGAAAACCACACTCTCCAACTCAGTTACAAGTAAAAAATAAGTTTGTAAGGAAAGAATGAATGCAGCATTACTAGCCCTGTCTCAACAGTATTCATTCCTCACACTCTGATCACCCTGTTTCAAAGGGCATAGAGGGAAAATAACTAGAAACAAATGGCTTTAGTAATAAACTCCTGATCTATTTTCCTTGGCAGCAGACAGGCTCTAAATGGTATCAGCAAGGACTAGATGATGCCATAAGAGAACAGAAAGACTGAGATAGGTTGAGAAAAAGCAAGAGATTTGTGGTATTCAAGAACAAAAAAAAAAGTCAATTATGCTCTTAACCTTTTTCAGAACAAAGGAATAAATAAGTGAAAGAAATACAACACTGTTTAAAAGTGAGCCTTAAATACAGTGCATAATGGGCCAATAAAGCTCATAATCAGAGTTCAAGGCTTAGAGATCAAATGCAATTAAATACTTCTAGGAATAGGAAGGCTAATTTCTTTTCATTAAAAGCATATAAAACATGTAGGTTTCAAGACATCAGCCATCCAATATCTATTATTTAAATTGGCCCATTAGGGTGGTACTCAAGTAACCCTTCTAAACTATATGGTATTAGCTACTGTAGATTGCTGCCATAGTTATCTCTTTCTTCTATGCACATGAGAACCACAACATACCTGTACTTTGCCTTAAGCATAAAAGCTCGTATAAACCAATTCACTTGGGGCCCTTGTTTTCAGTGCTTGCTCCTAACATTTTTTAAAAACATTTGACTAACCAAAGTAAAACACAAAGAGTGGTTTTGATAGGTAACGTGGGTCAAACCCACTAAGACTGAACATGGTTTTCTGCAGTACTTGATTAAACAAACTTACAGATGTCTGGCTTGACAATTCCAAATGGACTTGCCTGCAGAAAAGATGTTGGGAATGTGCACAGACACCTACAAGACCAAACGTACATGGCACCTAAATGCCATCGTCAGCCAAGTTGGCACTTGTCAATTTTAGAGCCAATAGCGTCATGCACATACTTTAGTCCTCTGTCCGGGAATTGCAACAACTTTCTTGTAATTACTTATAACATAGATCACTTTGACAATTTACCTCATGACAAATGGTTGGGTTTCCCTGCAATACAGCTGGGCACCAAGCTATAAAAACAGCCCAGGAGCAGCTGTCTGGAACTGTTTGATGCTGACTTGCCACTAAAGCCAATGTATTATGGAAGAACAAACCCTTAGATATCTGGCAATTAGTAAGGAAGGGGAAGACACCGTGGACATCTTTTGGAGACTAAGCTGTCAGAATTATTTTAGAGATGCCTGAATGGATTGAGGGGATCTGGCCTTTAGGAGTATGCTCTAAGGAGCTGGCCTAGACTGCACGTGGCTCTCTACTCCCAAATAAATTGGTGTAACATTTTGTACTATAGATAAGCCTTGATAACTATTTGGTTGAATTCAACTGCTCCTCACAGCTGCCTGTAGCAAAATAATTTGGAATACCCTATCACGTACACGTATGTCCTGAAGCTGTACGGACTAGTTGGTTAGGTATTTCCCAGAAGGTGCCGGAACACCATACTCTTTCACCTCACAGAACTAGGGACTTCCCATCTCTGTGATGGAAGACTGTTCTTTGGCAAAAAAAAAACCAACAAAAAACCAAAATGCAATAAACACACTGATTTATGTTTTTGAGTTGAATGAGAATGTGGATGTGGTTTATGAAGGGAACGTGGCTGCATGTAGAGGAGACACCTTTAATACTAAAAGTTGAAAAGAGTTTGAAGGTTTTCACATGGAGAAACATGCCCAATACTTGCAGTTTGGAACAAAGCTAGGAGTAATTTTAAAGCAGTGGAAAGAGTCACACTTCCCACAGCAGAATCAACCCTAAGGTGGTTAACCCACAGTCACACAGCAAGCTTC
This sequence comes from Polyboroides typus, assembly GCA_026937515.1. NCBI lineage: Eukaryota > Metazoa > Chordata > Aves > Accipitriformes > Accipitridae > Polyboroides > Polyboroides typus. Next base: position 18,690,678 of record JANZLO010000049.1, read on the forward strand.
TGGCACATTCAGAAAAACCAAATGTTCTCCCAAGCCTTAGATCAAGGCATTCATCACAAGCTCATCCCTCCTCTCCAAACATGGCCTTTTGGGTACTTGCTGCATTCTCAAAAGTCTAGAAACAAAAGTATATGCTTTCTTCTGACACAAAAATTAATTATATACTACCTTATGCTAGAAAAAGCATTGTGTTAACTAATAACAATCAATAAAATAGGTTTCCCTTCCACAACGTAGCTTTAATCTCATTGAAAAGTATCTGGTTCAAATACAATGTAAACCCCTCCTCTCCGATAAAAACAGCATGTATTTTGAGCAACTAGTAGGAAAGGGTATGTCTCTTGCTTTCCATATTCCCTCTATAATCATGACAACCTCTCTTCATTGACTTAAAAAAAAAAAAAAAAAAAAAAAAAAAAAAAAAAAACCACAACAACAACAACAAAAAAACAGTAGTAAAGCCCTAAAATACAGATACAAGTAAACAACACCACATTCAAGAAAAAAAGCATAGCCATTTCTCTTTCTCTCCCCAGTACTACTGGTACTTCTACTATAATTTTACTACAAATTACAGCAAGCACTAATTTATTTTCAGTATGATCTTAACCGCTGTTACGCCACAAAAACATAACCAAGCTTTACCTTGGAGCTGTACCTATTCATGCTTCCAGTTTCATTCACTATGGGCAAACGTCTCGCCTAGCTCACACACTCCAGCGAGAGTGAGCTACAATCAAAAACTCTGAAATACGAAGCGCAAAGTTCTGTTTTATTCATGGTACTTTTGTTTGCCAATTAATTTGAAAGCAATTCTTACAGAGGGAAGAGCAGCTTGGCTTAGTTAAGCTGCCGTCTTATACTACACAGTAAAACGATGGAGGCAAAACCCTTAAATAAAAAAAAAAAAAAAAAAAAAAAAAAAAGACATAAAAACAATTGCAGTTTGCAAAGCATCAAGGTCTTTGGTGCTATTCTAACCTCACAATGCATACACCGGTGTAACTTTATCAGCTCCACAGGGATGATGTCATCTTCTCCAACAGCGTGTCAGTGAAATAAGAAACAGGTCCCTTCAACATGCAAGAAGGCCCAAACCTTTTGTTTGGTTTTCAGTGCTTAAACCCTCCCCTGTTGATAAACTATCCCTGCTCTATTTAAAAGGGGGAAAAAAAAAGGAGTGAGCATTGGGGACACATTCAAAAGGCAGTCCATGAAAGAAGAAAGAGTTTTGAAATTCTCTGCAGGCGCTTTGCTGTTGTAGTTGGATGGTGCATGGCCATGGCAACCCTGGGCGCCCCAGGGCATCCCTGTGGCCATGGAGACCCATGCTTCTTCTGACTCCGGTCCCTCTGGCTGAGCTTTCACTTCCTGGAGCAAAAAATAAATTAAAAAAAAAAAAAAAAAAAAAAGGCAACATTGAAGCCCATCCTGGCAGTGGTCCAAAGGAAAAAACCCAAACGAAACACAAGCCAACAACAAAGATCCACAGATTGGAAAACTGCTGACAACCTAGAGTAGTAGGAAGTTTCTGATGATCCAAAAGCCATTGTGAAGCCCAATTAAAAAGAAAACAACAGCTATGGTTGTTCAGCTTGGCCAGGCAAGGAATAGCTGACTCAATCATCCTAAACCAGGAGAGGAATGCACCTTTTTGTCATGCATGAAGAAGGTTCAAAGTAAGAAATTAAAAATACACTTTTCCCCTCCACCAAAAAAAAAAAAAAAAAAAAAAAAAAAAAAAAAAAAAAAAAAATCAGAAAACGTTTTCTCTAGGCATTACTTCAGTGCAAAGAGCAACTATGCATATGAGAAGACATTCCTACTCTTTCTTCCTTTTTTGAAAATGGTACTTTAATTTCTACAGCAGCAGTATTTCAGGCTGGGGTTTTTGTGTCCTTTTTTTTTCCTGAAGCATTTCCTTGCTTTTTGCTGGTAGAGTGAACATCCTGCTAGCTTTTAAGTTTAAACACATGCTTCAGACAGTTTTCAGGTTATTTGGGTTTAGACAGAGAAATAAGCCCCAGATGTTTCACCGAAAAGGTTTTCCACCAGGAAATTCGTGGCCCTTCCAGATGTCTCAGAAATCTAATAGACCACACTTATTCTTCCTACATGGCAGCCACAAATATTTTCTTTCCAACAAGTTGCTTATGGGATTATTATAAATGTATCCATAGGTTATGGGTACAGACTGCACCAGATGGATTTAGGATCATTTAACAGAGTGAGCAGCAATTAAGTCTTCCTAGTCCTTGCATCTTGTAAGTATTTTGCATATTCTCTGTCCTTGCTTGGCATACACTAAGGCAAGCAAAATTTGACAGAATGAATATAAATAAAAAATACACAATCTCTATTTGCATTTACATGAAGTAAGTCAACACAAGGGCTTGTTTCCATTTCTATAAGCGTTGTAAATTACTATTCTGAGTAGACGGTCTTGCTGTAGCTTTAATGATGTGAAGACCTATAAAATATCTTTTAAGTAATAAGATGCATAACCCCTGATGCTTATGATTTTTCAGTAGCCAGTACATCGTGTCTCTCTGCTTTTCCTCATCAACAGATAACTTCTCAAGGTCTTGTAGGCAATAACTGCTGCCTCTTTCTCCCCACCAGCACAGGGACTAACTAGCTTTGCTAACACTGTCTCTGTACGACAGTTATCAGCCATCTTCTCTCCCAAATTGTTTAGCATGTTAACATGATCCAGTTAAGAGATCAGCAGTTGTTCCCAACATTCAGGTCTAAGAGCTCCTACTTCTATTTCAGACCCGAGGAAAGGCTCACATACCCATCTAAGAAAGGAATACTACTTTTCTTTGTAACTTTGTCTTTTGCTTATTTTAGACTTCTCTTTCCTCAGAGAGTAGCACAAGAATTCTAAGCAAGCAATGCTGGAAAGAAAAATTAGTATCACATGCTTTTTCTTAAATAGGAAATATGTCAGCTGCCATCTTGGGCAGCACTATACAAGACTGCGTTCACAAGTTTATTTAACATACTCTTGTCTGATTATTCTAGTGGCAACATCTCCCACTCCTCATGGATAGACAGGCACAATTCCCAAAGAAGATACTGGGACACCACATGGCCACCTGTAGGGACAGACAGATTCTGTGCACACAGATAGCTCAGATTGCCAAAAAAACATATTGGGAAATAGCAAGCAGGAAAAGATGAAGGTTCTGACATGTAGGAAGCAAACAAAAAAGTAAGTGTCCTCCCTCACGCAAATGAGAGACGGATCTTATCATAATCATGGCTCATTTTCACCATAAGCCCAGCTCTTTGACAAATCTGCACACACAGTCATCTTCAGTACCTCCTGCATCTCACACCGAAGTAGAAAGCTCGGGCAATCTAGCCTACAAGGATTTGCTTAGAGTACGTAATTTTGTTTAGCTCTGAAGGCAGTTTGTTCTTGTCTCAATTAGCTGTTTTCCCTGAACATATTCAGAAAAGGTAATCTTTTCTGAACAGAAAACAGAATGACATCTTTCTTTTTTTCCTTAAAAAGACTAATTGCATCAAGTCATATCTTGAGCTGTACTAGCAAAAAATTTAAACGTCTTGATTTTATGTTTATTGGGGCACAAAACATTTTTAGTACAAGCATGAAATCTACGATATTTCTCCTTTACTCTCTTATTTTCCAGTTAGACATAATGTTTATGATATGAAATTGCACTGTTTGTAATAAGAAATTGCACTGATGAGTAACTGCAAGCCCTATACGCCAATAGAAAAATTAATACACACAATTCATTTGTCCTGACTGCCCTTCCAGAACCATATGAAAATATTGATTACTAGTGAATAAATATAGTCCTTCTTTAGAAACAACTTATTAAATAATCCGAGTAGGGGATTGTAAACAGCCTACGGTATAGATTTGCAGTCAATGTCTACTATACTTTGCAATTGTTATATAAGTGGTAACTTTGTCCTTACACTGGAGGGGAACCGCGACACAAAGTTCAACATTGCATACAAAAGCCGGCAACACTGCAAATACATGACAGACAGAAATCCTGCAAGCGAAGCTTTGCTATTTAAGCTCATGTAGGATCCCTCACCCCCAGCATTAGGCTCTCCCCATTAGCTTTGGCAATGCTGGTTTTCCTGTCTGTAGTACACCAGGGGAGCAAAAATCGTCCTGCAGTGTTTGCTATCTCGGCTACCACAGGCACTGGATCCTAAGTTTCAGGACCTTGCCCGGTCTCTGCCTGCCTCCCTCCTACCCCTTTGCTACAGTCAACCCAGCAAGATGGCCTGTGACCACAGGCACCCAAAACGCCAGAAAAGCCGAGGTTAGCAGGTCCTGGCACAGACGGTCCCTGTCCCAAAAGCAACTTTCACATCTCTAGCCTCGCCACAGGCTGCCTGGGCAGAGGCCGGAGCAGTAACCACCTCATCCTCTGTTAGGTGACGATTAAACTGTGAGTGAGAAACGGTGCCAGGCTGTAAAGGCAGAGCTGGCCACTCTCCTCCAGGGAGCTGGCGGCAAAGGAAAGGAGAGAGCCCACACTACAAGGGTGTAAGGCCACATCAAGCTATCTAACACCTACATTTTTGTCTGGGTGGTTTTTAATGCATTTGAATTTTAGCAGACTCTGTTCACTAACTTGAGTTTTGCTTTCAACACCCGATGTGGACCCCAGCAACCTCCTGTTGATTCTGACAGGAGAGGCGGTCGGAGGCCAGCCTCTAGCACAACCAGTGAGACCTAGGGCTCCTCTGGAGAACTAAAGCATCACTGGATTAAAGGTTTCAGCCATTGGGCACATGCAGTAATTTTTTTACCCCGATAGTACTGAGATGGTCTAGATTTTAAAGACGCTTGTGCACCTTAACGGCCCTGTGCGGTGTGGGGGGAGCGGGGTTGCCTGCTAAGCAAAGGCAACCGTGGAAGGAAGGGTGACAGAAACAGCTCTCAGTCACTCAGTTGGGTGAGACGCCGACCCAGAAAACTGAATCCATAAAACAACAACAACGCTTACGTAGCTTTAGGGCACAAAGCGTCACGTTGCAGAAAGGCCTGTAAGAGCACCTCAGCCTATAAATGAAAATACAGCACGTCAGGGTCTGACCCAGGCATCCCTGCTTCCCTCCGGCAACGGCCTTGGCTGGAATTCAGCATCAGGTGACACAAGTCACACTTGAGAACAGTGGTACACTTAGCACAAAATACTCAAGAGATTCTTTTCCCCAGTCATAGACCTTTTTGGTACACTATGATCATCCTCCAAAGAGTGTAATCAAGTCATTCAGTAATTTCCATTCCTGAAGCGTCAGCCCTGATTGCTAAACAACGGCGTCATGATTACAAGCTGACCCTCCTTTGGCTGGAAAAGACACAGCGGTTTCTGAAACCTCAACAAGATGCTAAGAGAAAGGAATCTATATGCATTACTGTCTATGGTTAAACTTGTGCCGAGAGTACTTTTGGTTTACAAACTGCTCTGCTGAGTTACCCTTAAACATGTCAAGCTTCACATAGCTCTGTAATCTTCAGTAACATTTTGTTTGCTTGCAAACCTAAAACTATTTTAAAAAGATGTAACAAATCCCATGCAAAGCCTATAGCAGTTGCAGACTGACTGTTATACAAGCCTAAATGATGGCTCGTGACAAAACAGCCATTCCAGTACCAAGTAGGGTGTATTTTTTTTCCTGGAAAGACAAAAAGCAGCAGAACTATCACGTTCAACAGACAAGTACAAACTAGAAGCTGTTTAGTCTTATATTATGAAGACTGAATAATTTGACAGCATGATCAAAGCACACTAACGAAGGGGTAACAGACAATAGAAGTACATAATCACAAGAAAAAGCAGGATAAAGGATGCATATTAGCTGTGCTCAAAAGACACTAAGTGTCCATTCGGTAATCAAATAATTTCTACAATATGTTTGAAAGAATTACCTTGGTTTTGAATAATAAAACAATTACTGTAATTTACACAAGGATAGTGTTACCACAGAAACTTACTGCTTAAGCCATTGCTTCACTATAAAGAGCTCTTGGAAAAATAATATCCAAGAGTCCAGCAGAGCTGCACGTTAAGGCCATACTCACGGCCTACTAGTCCACTTCATCCACTTCAGATGACTCAAACTTCCAAGAAAAATGCCTCCTCTAACCCATATCTAGAAAACCTCAGTGGCAATAGCTAAGCAACTAGGCAAATGGCTTCCAAGTACCAGTCATCCATCACTGTGCTATGGAGACACACAGGAAAATACCAAAATTACTTATTGTAAGGTCTGGTCTGGAGTCAAAGTATTAGCCAGCACTGTGTCATTAAGAGCATGGAGAAAATATCCTCACCTCTGACAACCATCCCATTACAATGTGGTAAGAAAGACTAAAATTAACTAAAACACATTTGCATTGAGAGCACCTTACACATCAAGAAAGTCTCCCACTACGCATGCCAACATGGTGTGTTCCTTCAACAACAAGTATTTTTGCAAGCAAATCTCTTCCCATCATTCATTTTCTATGGTCTCTCCCAAAAACTAAGGGTAGATCAAAAAAATCTTGTTCCTAAATCAAATAAGATTAATGTGATTTTTTATTTAGGTTCCCATTTATATGTTCCTTCTTCACTTTCTTCCAACTTAAGTGACTTAAACTGCTACAGCAAAAATTTATACTGTTTTTTAACCTGAGTTCCTACTCATTAATATGATTCCAAATATCACTAGCATTCTAATAGGAACCACAACAGTTAAAAGGCTCCTAAGCCCATTAAAAAAGCACATCCCAAAGGCAAGTCTCATTAACACCTTCCCTGCATGAACTACATAATTCAACATGCCAAAACTAGAGTGATAGCAGCCTGTGTCATACTGTCAAACAGTACTGCTGTCCTTTACGTTGGATTTCTATTTTTAATACAAATGTGGAATAGTCCACTAACGTTTAACAGTGACAGCCCTCTTCTGAGAGATAAGAAACGGAGATATAGGTCCCTTCAGGCAAAGGAGGAGACTAAATATTGCTAAGAAATCCATTTCTAAATCAACCTCTTAAGCAGGTATTGACATCACTATCTTGACAAATTCGTAAAACCTTTTATCCCAAAAACTTTTCCAACAAATATACAGTTAACTACTTCCAAATATGTGAGGTTTACACTTACGAAAAAATAGTCCATCTAGATACAGTTTTATTGCACTAACTGGGCATTCTTAATACATTGAACTAGTATATTAAAGCCATAACTTAAACATGTTTCATCTAAGATACATTAAAAAGACACTGTTTTCCTCACAGCAAATTTAGACGCTTGCTGCTATGACACTGATGAGACTGAGACATAAGTATTTTTCCTCCAGACCAATAAAATAGCTGGATACCAATTCATTTGTGAAATGAGTTGTGAAAGTTTTCTCAGGGACTGGCTCAGGTATAACACTTATTTCAGGGAACCTGGAAAGACTTGGTATTTTTGTTCCAAGCAACAGACATACTTCAACCTTATTTTCACTTACAGAAGCTTGAAGAATTTAAAGACAGTAAAACAATTCCCCTGCCCCCAGATCATAAAATAACACAGTCAGTACAAACCTATTTTCTCCTGGACGAGAACAAAACAAGGTGCCAATAAAAGCTTGCTCATCAGCTTAGTACTTTGTTTTGCTTTGTACGGCTATAGGAGACTATGCTAAGGGCACAAAATAACACCCAAACGAGAACTGCATAAACAAAACATTAACTCTAAAATCTGCCAGCAGCAACACTGGTATTTAAACTTCACGCCAATTTTGCCATTAGGAGACATTCCGCTGAAGAGCTTCTCCTGGAATCCCAGGCGCCGTTCTCCTCCGCCCACCCACCCGCTCCTGCGCCCAAAGAGCTGACAGCCCACGCTCCAAAGCCTCTTGTGTTTCTGGGAAGAAGGAATGGCTATTGTCCAAGAGTTAATACAGGAAAGAGAATATTTATTTTACATTCCCCATTCCGCCACAAATGTACGCGTGCGTCCAAGGGCAAGGTAGGCTTTGTCTGTATTACAAAGGTTTTGTTTGTTTTTTCCTTTTGCACTAGTGTAGTAGCTCTACCAGTTCTATCCATCTGTGTATAAGGGCTTCAAAACTTTAACTCTCCTCAACTTCAAACAGAAGCTCCTCACTCAGTGACATCAAAAAATTACAAGTCAGATTTATGCTACCCAGTTCAAGCATCTCTGCAACTACCAGTACATGTTTCCCAACTGTAACTAAGGAATATGGGTATGAGTACACAAGGCTTTCAATATCGGGTTGTAACACACAGCTTAAGTGTAATTTCATTACTAGCTTATCTTTTTGTTAGCACTGCAGGTTACGGTGACACCCTTTTCACAGACAGCCCTCCAGAAATTGCTCCTGAGAATCAAGAAGTTAAAGTACTATTATTTCTAGGTTTTAAAGCAAGCACTTTTCTTGAAAAACTACAGCCTCTCTCCAGGCTACCTCTCTTCCACTGTTACCTACAGTGGAAGAAAGGAGCAGGCCCTGGTTACTTGAGACAGTTGTCCCGTGCACAAAATACCCATCACCATGGTTTGATCCATCAAGAGCAATGACGTAGTTATCATCAATGGCCAAAATCTGTCTCCTCAAGGAGGCTGACTCACAGTGACCTGCAAACCACCATCACTTGTAAACTGAGCTTCAGCCTTCTGCTACAGCGTGGGCTGCAATACTGAAAAACAGCAAGGGGAAGGGCAGGAAGAATGAGAGGTGGCACAAACATTGCTTTGCTACACAGGCCTTTGAAATTGCCCAAACACCTCATGTGTTTGTATAAACATTCTGAGACTGGGGATTTGCACTCACATCCCCTCTCCATAACAAAACCAAACTAAACACAGTAATTAGCTTCAATAGCATTTGATTACATAAATAAGTCTTTCTGTTCCCATTAGTAGCTCATAAAGATGGACACTATTATGAGCACCACTCAGGTCATTGCCCACTGGTGACAGCTTTACTATCAAGCCAAAATACATTCCACTGCAACAGCAAATACAAGAGTCAAATTCCCTGGTAGGACAGGCACAAGGTTACACAATTATACTGGCTATGGTAAGAACACACACGCCAAATCACTCATATACTTCCACAAGCAGCTAATTACAATTTCTCACAACAAATCCTATCAATATTTAACAGAGATACCTGAAAATAAACAGGGGTTTCAGTTTGCTAGCATAGATTCTCCTGCAAAGTGTCTTGACATAACACCTATTCACAAAGTTACAACTGACAAATTGCAGCCTACAAGAGATACTAAATTTGGCTAACAACCTGCTCATGATTGTATTCCTGTTTCTGGGCCAGGAAAACTTTATAGACCTTGCCTCTTTTTTTTCTTCTCATGTACAATCACCCCAACTCCATCAGCCTTTGCTTCTCTTAGGAATCTGCTTTCAGAAATAACTCAAACCATAGCAATACAGCACGAGATGAGTCACTTTTAAATTGTCAAACAGCCAGCCTGTTAAAAAGTAACACACTGGCATAACTTCAACTTCAATATTAACCTCCCCTTACTCACCTACAGAACACACTTCAGTCTGGAATCGACTTATTTAGAAGGAATGGACAAATAACGAGCACAAGGCAGGTATAACATTGCTTTGATTGCATCTACGTATACACACAATCATCCAAGAAAGTAATCTTTTTATAGTAATTGTAGTTTATTATCCCTTCCCTGATTCTAACATCTAAACACAGAGACTGAGTACTTGGCAGCCTGCATCCCATGCCACTTCCTTCAGAAGAATTCACTGAGGAAAAAGTTGTTTGTTTTTTTTTTTATTTGAGTATTTCTTCAAACTATATTTTATGAGTTGATGCTTAATTATCTCAGACTTAGATTATTGTTTTTATTTCAGGAAATCTAATTTGGTGGATGAAGAACACGAGAGCATAATTTTAATCAATCTCCCTCAAAACTTCTTAAAATAACACTAGCTGATGACTACTCATGAGATAGCAAGCTATTCTCCCCTCGTCAGCAGCTGCATATATCTTTCTGAAATAATTGCTGGAATATCAGTGACAAACCATAACAACATAAAGGAAGTAAATATAGCTTAGCTTACGCTTCACTGAAAAATATTTCTAATCTCCTTTTTGTCACTCAAATCACACCTAGCTGTAATGATTTCCAAATGCTATGGGCTGCTACCAGTGGCTTTCCCACAGAAGCAACATCAATCTAAAGAATGGTTTTAAGGCAAGAGCATTCTTTCAGCAGCCTACCAGGACTATCAAAGAATTTAATGCAGTAGGTCATTTATTTGAGGTGTAACTATACTAGCCAACTTCATCAAGTTAAGAGGATACCTCGCTCAAGATAAAATCCTAGAAGTAGCTGGACAGCATTCTGCTTATTGCCTTTGTCAACTTTTAATTATGCCACGTTACCAACAAACTGTCAAAGAAGAGCACAACTGATAGCATACAGCACATATGAGTAAAGTCTATTTTTAGCCTGCAATTCAATCAGCACTCTTACACCAGCCAGGATTAAAGCCCAAGACAGCCACGTTACTGTATATAGGCCAATGCAATTACATGTTGAAACATGTTGAGAGAACGTGATGGTAAACTGGAGTTGACACTGGGAGGAGCAGCACTAGACAGACAGTTGCTCTGTACTAGCAGATGTCTTTATTGGCAGAGCATACACTTGCATCTCACCCATCTCAATTAATAGGTCACAAAGGAAAATATTAAAACAAATGACAGTTCCACTCCAATTCCTTTCAATATGATTCAGCACTCATAAAAGACAGACAATGTTTTGGCAACCTTGAAAATCAATATCCTTTTACATTCACTGGCACCTGCTCAGATGACTTAGCTTTGTCAACACCAAAGCAGCCCACTTCAACCCTGCCCTGAAAATACTGCCGATGAGGAGACAACTCAGTCCTCACCCTGCATGCTCCTGAACTTCTGTGCTGAGGTAGCAGTTACAGGACCTGCTTTGAAACAGCATTTGCAAGGATGCTTTTAAATACCTGTCTTTCGTAACACTGAAAAACATAAAAAAATTTTTAAAATTCTTTTCTTCAAGCCAAGAAGTTTTTATACATTCGAGTGTTAACTCTTAATTAAAAATGTTAAGCTCTCCCTGTCTTTTTAACCTTGAGGAGTCACATTTTCAGGCTTTTCCCGTGCAACTATACAGACTTTTTTTAAAAAATTTAAAAACCGATCTTGCTGTGTAACAGACAGCTTCAGACTTAGGACCTATAGGACCTCATGTTTTGAGACTATCAAAACAAAAAAAAAAGCAACACTGCAATGTCCTCTAGGATATAGCTAAATGATCTATCAAACAGTAATTAATTTCATACACTAGAGCTGAATTCTAATCAATGACATGAGGAAGACTAAAGGCTATGTTTCATTACCAGTTTTCCAGGACCATTAATCATTTTTGACACAGCTTCTGAAGACTAGCCTAAACAGTACTATCTTTCTCTTCATCTTTGTACAGATGAAGATTAGGAGATGTTTTCTTCAGACCCCTTGACAAGAGAGAGAGAGAGAGAGAGAGAGAGAAAGACTACAAGGAACACGTACACGTTCTGAAGACTTTCAAGCTCAACACACATAGAAGTTAAGGAACACCTGATTAGCAAAGAAAGAATATAGAATATCTGCATCTTGAGATAATTCTCTCCATTATTGCAAGCTTCCACATTTCAAACTTACTACAGGTGGGTGTTTCTCCAAAGGGCACTTTTTTGAGTGCTGATCACTTGTCTTCAGCAAGTAAAATAAAAGCACCAGAAAAACTGAATTCTAAGAATCTGAATAGAAAGTTCAGAAACTCAAAGATACGGGTATACCCTAGGCTTCGCACAAATTCACATTCATAACTGTGGTGGCTTTTTTGGTCCACATTTCAAAACCAAGAAAAAAGTCCACTAAGAAGACAGGAAACCTAAAAGCTTAATTAAAGTAGCATCTGAACTGAGAAATACTGCCTAAGTCTCTGAAACTATAGCCCTTTACCTTCTAAACGATCAGGATTTCTTCCACCACTTCCCCCACAACATTCAGCTTCATCAGAAAAATGGCTCATTTTGCTTAAGCCAAAATTCAGTCTAGAAGAAGCTTAACTACAGTAACACACACATAAGGCAGCATAACACCCAGTAAAACCACTATACAGTAGCTGAAACAATACTGCAGACAAGTTAACTTTTTAATTCGGCTAAAAAAAGCAAAAATTGAATTCAGCATCTAAACAAGAACACATTACCATCTACAAGGCAAGTATAACAAACCTAAACACTTTACTTTCAAAAATTTAAGCTCACTTCTGCTCAAAAATGTGGAAAGGGGACATGAACAAGCAAGTATAACATATTACAATACGAAATGAAGGTTGCATAAGACAGGAAGGGAATGCTTGGGTCACAGGCAAACAAACCAGTGCATATTAAATCCAGAAGAGTTGCACTTCTTTCTGCTTTGTACAGTCACAAGACAAAACGTCTCATGTACAATAATCAAACCAGAACAAAAAATTTTCAGTGAAATAAGAGTCCTTCAACTGTGACCAGCAATGATCATTGCAATACATTAATCATTTAGAATAGTAACACACTTAAATCAGTTACGTCTGTCTGAAATAAAATACCATGTTTTACTTACACCCTGCTTTCCCACTTGTGAATGAAGCCTGCCTACCTTACTTGTGGTCACTGGAGAGTTACAGGCCTTCTGTATTTGTAAGAGAAGCTTGACTCAACTGGTAGCATGATACAGAGTACTTGAAAGAATGATAGAAACAAGGAAGAAACACATGGAGAGATTGAAAAGCACAAATATCATAATTTGCCCTAGCAGTGCCTTTTCTCCCTCAGGCACACAGTTTTTCAAAAAACACCCATTTTCAAATCACATTACAGTTTCCTATAAATACACCTAAAGGAGTTAGATGAACTGTGCTTCATAAGAGAAACTTTTGAAATTCAGAAGGCACTAGCCTTAGGACTAACACACTTTCATAGCCAGACACAGGTGAGCCTGCAGCTCACCTGCTCTCCTTAGCACTCACCACTATCAGGCTTCTCAATCCTTGCACCCTTTTGAAAGAGACCAAGTTTTAAAAACAAACAAACAAAAAAAGCCCACAACAAAACACACAGAGAATCCTACAAATCACTTACTTTCGATAGGCAATGGTCAGCCACAGAGGTCCTCACTGCCTGTGGAACAGAGCAGCACAAACGAACCTCACAGTTTCAGGAATCTCCCCTTTCTTCCAAGGGTCACAGGAAATAGCACCATTTTCTTTCTCCCCTTTGTTGCTTATTCCTTCTTCTTCACCAGCTGCTCATCACCTTTAATTGCTCAGGCCCTGCAGGATTGCTACACCTCTCAGGTGCAAAGAATAAAGCTCAACAGGTATCCTTAATTCTCTGCCTGGCAACCTGGAAGGGTCTCCCCCTCAAGAGACACCAAGACCTCCCATAAAGAGAGCAGAGGGCTCCAGATTTTTGCAAGCCAACTCCCTCACAACACTAGAGATGAATAAGAAAAAAAAAACCAAACCCTTTATGTGCGGAGCCAAAAGCCATGCTCCAGGGACAGCTGCTGGAGTATTGTAATAAACAGAGGGTAGATATGAAGCTCTTTCGATTTCTCCACTTCCCATAAAATGCCAAGTGTTTCCAAGTTCTAGAAGTCTATTTATGTCTACCCCACAGCTAGAATGGGGTCATCACTGGTGCTTTGGAGAAAATTCAGAACTTCTGTTCCACCCTGACAAAAACCAGACACAAGTCCCCATTTGGCATTTCACTAGCACAGATGAGATTCCAGTTGGTGTCCTGGTTGCACGCCCTGCTATTGTGCTCTTTCCTTGCAAACGTTGCTGTAAAATAGCCTTGTAGTAATGCAGTAAGAAAACAGACAGGATGTGCTTTTTCAGCTAGCTTTAACTTGCATATGACCCTTAGGTGAGCAACCTAGCTGGCACAGCCATGAGAGCTACAGCTGCCTCCTTTGCCAGCCCCCAAATCACGCCAGGTGGTTCACGGCAAACATGCTGAGCAGCCCCACCAGAGAAAGGCCAGGAACTTCATCTTCTTGCTGATAACAGAACCAGCAGGAAAAGCTAGACACAAAATCCCCAGGCAGCTCACCAGCAGCTGAAAGAGCTACTTTACTTGTGAAGCTGTTACATGTGGCTGCAATAGTATATTTACAATTCTAAAGAAAATACTTACCTTCTCAATTTCACTTACAAAGGTTGAAGGGCTCAGTAAATCTGAGGCAACTAGCTTCAAAGAACAGCACTGAAATGTCTCGTATTTTTATTTTTAAATCAGTATCAATGTTACTTAAAATTATCTTTTTAACTGGCATAGTCTGTAGTTTCTAAAAGCAGAAGATAGGGGAGAAACCAAGATGAAGGCATAACTTTCTTTCTTTCCTAAATAGGGAAATACAAGCTATCTGCAAGTGCATTTCATTCCAATATAATCATGCATGTTACGTACAAGAGGAAAATTGTATTGCTTTATCTGTATCAATAGAGTTAAAGCAATACAACTGGTTTACCTACACAAAGCACAAGATACAGCTTACTATTTTTGTGGCTGATGACCATAAAGCTTCAAACCATACACACTCCTCCACTACTGCATGTAATCACACGTACCTGACTTGACGTTGTATTACAACTTGTTATTTATGCAGCTTTTTCTCATCTTCCTGATATCAAGAGTTTAACTGTTAGTAAACACAAGGCAACACTGTCTAAGTCTCGTTTTCTTTGCCTTAGAAACCACCTCTAGAATTACAACTAAGAGGAGATGAAGCTGCTTTTCCAGTCACCCCACTCTTTGTTAGTCAGCCTACTGAGCACTACTATGTAAAATGATGACCGATATGACCAGAAGATGAATAATAATGCAATGCCCTTGTTTAGCAGTAGTGACTAGGCATCCAGGATCAAAATTAGCAGTTTTCCAGGACTTTGTAATTCAAGTAAATATCCTACTCACAAAATGGATAGAGGGTCAGTTTAGAAGTATGACTACTAAAGTCAAGTAGTCATACTGAAAGTAAAGGAAAAGGTCTAAGCCTTTTTCTTTTTTTCTTTTTTTAAAGCATTCTTAAAATGCTGGGAATGACAGAATTACTTCTTTTCAAGTGTTTGGAATTGGAAACCGCAATGCATTTTTTTAATATATATGTGTTAAGCTGATGACATGTGGAAAGTGAACTTTCAAGTCTGTCTCACCTTTACTTCAATAGTTTCATATGCCAGATGGTTGCAGATGTTTCTAGGTAGCTGGGCCTACTAGAAAGCTCACTGCTACTTTTGTCCCAACTTGTTCCTCTGCTAAAAATACGTAACAACATTCCTTGCTGTCTTATTAATAACTGTAATACAATATAAAGTTAATATTAATATAATGCAATTCAGGTGGTGTGAAAAGTGATGACAGAGGTGTAGTAGCTGGCACTCTTTCCTCTGAGCCGGTAATGTAGTAGTATCGTACACAGCCTACTGAAGCACTAAGTATAGCCCCAGCCCAGACCACTCAGGTTCACCGAAAAAATACATGACACTTTTTAAAAAAGTAGAGGTACCAAGCTGTCCTGGCTGAATTCCAGTCAGAGAAGTGGACTATAAAACCAGGTAGCGTTGTCATAGGTGATAATGTGATGGATGGGCGACTTACAGCCCGACTGCCTTGCGTACAGTTGCACAAGGGTTGTAATACTTATCCTCACGACCCAGCGACTGAGATCAGACAGAAACAAATGGGACTCCCATTTAGACCCTAATTCCTGGTGAGGTAGGACAGCTGTGCAAGCACTGGAAAGAGAAAACTCTTCCTCAAAGTTTTTAGAACCTTTGTTCTCATTTGGGACAACATGGTAAGAACAGGACATTGCAAAATGCCAGGTCCCACATCTTTGACCGTTCCGCCACCACCATAGATACGGACCGAAGTCATCTTAGTCTCTTGCCAACCGAAGCCATTAGCAATCTTCATACAAGAATTCTGGAAGAATTTGGAAGAAAGGAGGTATCTACACCTGGTTTTGAAAGAAAACATCAAAATTTGTAACTGCAAGTACAAGACTTGGAGTATGATAACAGCAAGGTCTAACTTCTTCCTCGTCATCTCCTTTGATTACAAACCTCCAAGTAAACACATGGTGATGCAAGTTTCCAGAAGCTGCATCTGACCAATCTGTGATTTCAAAATTCAGCGGTACCCTGAGAACTACCAGCATACTCGCTCCCATCATTCTTGACACTGAGCTCTACAAAGACTCTTCAGCTACGAGCAGCCAAACCAAGAGACTTGCAAGAGAGAAGTGTCAAACTGAGGAATTAGATCTCTGGGATAGGTCTGCTCCCCTTCTTTTACAATACAGCTTTTAAGCCCAGATCAAACAACTGAACTGAACTATAACTTGCCCCAACTATAACTTGTCAGAAGAACCTTGCAAGAACTTCAAATACCTCTCATGTTAAACTGCCAGAGATAAAGCTCAGCATTTGACAGTCACTTTGTATCTGCTGTACGGGTATCTCTGCTCCCACACCGCAGAAGACAATAAGCTGCTGCAGACTGGGCAGCTTTTCACCATTGTGTTTTTGGGCAGGTGTTTATGCTCCCCCAGAAGAGTGTGTTTCACACAGGTTCTGATGCAGCTTGTGCTTTCACGTCAGAAGACAGAGCTGTATCCTACACCCTCTGCCCTCATAAATACTTCCCTAGAAAATTCAAGCACACACGACCACTACAGGGTCAATCTCTTGAAGCACGGGATTTTGTCAGCTGCAGAAATACTTGGCTAGATCCAGAACACTTTGGAAACAACTGTTGTGTTAAATCCCCTCTTCTCTTGAAGGATGAGAAAGGGCTGATGTCCACCTGCCTCAGAGAGAATATGAAAAACCTAGGTTTCTTGACAGCCCTCAACTAACATATTCCCCAGTCCTCAGCAGCGACACTTGCAGAAGATATCAGCCAGTTTCCCCTGCCTGCGGGGGGTTCATTTTCCCCGGGACAATGATGATATTCCAGTTTCCATCTTCTATTCTTCTGCTCCCGTAAAGAGCATAACAACTAACCCAAAAAATGCTCTCTTCAGAGAACAGCTGCTCCATTTACCGCTACTTCCAGCAGGATCAGGATGCAAACCCTCCTCTCTTCTTCTGCTTCTCCCTAGCCTCTGTGCACCAAGGCATTTCCTAATGCCACTGTGCTTCAAGGAAACCCAGGGAAAAGGAGCCAGTTGGTAGGTTTTCTGCTCTCAGAAAACCTGCGGTTGATGCCAGGATATAGCCCGGCACTGAGTTCAGTGCCAGAGCTGAGCTCCGTGCCAGGACACAACCTGGTGGAACAGCCCCTGCTATCAGTTTACATCACACCATGCCCCAGAGTCAGCTCTGGCTTTCATCTAGGGCTAAATCACAGCAACTGAAGGCAGAAATCTGGATGGTTGCTTTATGAATGAAACTCCCGAATCCCTCTAGTGCTCATTGGAGTTATTTGCTTATACCACTGTTTTTTGAATGACACTGTTCCTAATTACAAGTTCTTGGAAGAGATTGAAACACAGAAGTTGCCTCCAGTTTTCTCAGAGGGAACAGGAGGTCAAAACAACTACCCTTACAGCACTATATGTCTCCCCTTTCCACCATGACCAGTGGCACCCCATATGTACTGTGAGATTTTTTTGGTTTTCCGTTATTACACAAAGTATTTCAATTACATTTACTTGATAAATTAGGCAGTGTGGATTCCTGTATTATTGTAAACATGTATTTCTTACAGAGCTGCCCCAACGCTGAAGAGTACTGTGGGATGTGAAAGCAGAACATGGCAACATACTCAGCATGCTGTAATTATATGAATAAGTTATAATGAAGAAGATCTCTAAAAAAAGCATACCACTTGACATCGGCCATGTATATATATCCACTCTCCTTAACGGCCCTGTGTCAGCAAGTCAGAAGTATCAAGTAACTCAAAGCAATTCAAAACCAACAAACCCAAAGTACCAAATTAGATTCAAAGAGCATTATTGGCACTGGGCCTGAGCCACAAATTTAGATCCAGTTCTGAATTTTCCCAAGGTTCACAGAAATGGGCAAAAGGGACATCTGAATTCAGAGTCCAGAGTAGATCCAGTTCTCATTCATGCAACGGACAGTAAGAGAGACCTAAAATCCTCAGAAACAAAGCAGTAAAAGCCAAATCCAAAATGGCACCTTGGGCAATCGAATCAACATAAGCAACCCGAAAAAGCTCTGCAATGTGGCTTAGTTACTCAGCAAGAATTTGTAGATGTGGCTAAAAATAACATAACAGAATTTGTGGTACTTCACTGCACTGGCAATTAAGATGGTATGTCATCGTCTAGCACCTGAAACCACAGGGGATACCCAAAGCAAGCGTTCCTGACAGCAGTGCCCTGCCCCGGG
This sequence comes from Polyboroides typus, assembly GCA_026937515.1. Taxonomy (NCBI): domain Eukaryota; kingdom Metazoa; phylum Chordata; class Aves; order Accipitriformes; family Accipitridae; genus Polyboroides; species Polyboroides typus. The sequence goes on from JANZLO010000049.1 coordinate 18,709,168, forward strand.
GGTTCAGTTCGGCACACGTGCACCGGGCAAGCCTGCTGCACACACAAGGCAGAACTGAGCGCAAGCCAAGGTACAGCAAGCTGCTTCATCCAGAGATAAGGCTGTAGGGAAAGGTGTGTGCACAGAGAGAAGCAGGAAATTAGGGGGAGGGAGGAGGTTCCAATCAGGCACCTAATTCCAAGTGAAGGAAGGATTGCAGGCACCTTTCTTCTCAGTTTTCCCAGTCAACCAGTTTAGGTGCTCCCCCTCATCCAGATACTTCACGCATTCAGGGCGGTAAAAGCCATCATTCCCAGTATTCATGGAACTCCGTCACCTAACTTCACTGCGCTCTTCCACGAGGATCTAAAAACACCGCCGCTCAGAAGACACTTTATAGATCTAGACTTGCATCCGGACTCAACTATACTTCTAAGTTTAAAGAGAGTAAGTAGTAAAACAACACATGAAATCAAGAGTTGTACTTCCAAAGAACTGGACTAAAGAAATGCTGACCTTTGGAGTCAAACTATAATATTTGCTGGTTACAAAAAAGCTACTAACAACATGCTCTGACAGGTCAAAGCATTCTTCATTTGAGTTTTAAATGGGTTTCTTAATAATTGTTTATAATATTTAACTTACAATGACTTGCAATATATAAGTTATTTTACTAATGACAAAAATACCGGAATGGTGAAATCTGACACCCCACTGAAGTGAGCTGGATTCTTGCTATTGACTTCACTCTCTCAAGTACATCCCACAGCAGAACACCATCTACAAGGAGATGTACAAACCAGCCCGTGATTTGAAGGCAGCAACTCGGCACCTCAGTTCAGAGAATAAGTGAATATTCATCCAAGTCAAACGAAGATAACTTAAAAACTGATGAAAGAAAACTAGCATTGATCATTCAAACTCGCTGGCAAAAAGGCCAACACTTTATAAGATTTCAGGGGTGATTTAGACATCAGCATTACTATGTATTTGAGCTATGAACTCCTACATCTGTTTCAAGATATTTTGCTCTAGTCACCATAAGATACTAAATGGGCCATCAATCCACTAGCTCACTAATTTTCAAAGCGATTAATCAATCAAGCCTCAAATACGTCAATGTGAACTGACACCTGAATTTCAACCTATGCTCTGCTTTGACAGCTGCATTCCTCTGAGATCACAAAGTTTGTCCTGATCTCTGGGAGAAATGGAGCAAAATCCTTCTTGGTCAAGAAATGTGGTGATCTTCCAGAGACCAGGTAAATACAGTCTTGAGGAACAGCTGCAGAAAGAATATTCCCACCTCCAAAAAAGAAAATGGAAAGCCTATCCTTAAAAAGCAACAAATCAGTTGGTTCTACAAAATCACACACACAAAGATGTAATGCCAAACACACAAAGGTTGCACTAAGTGCAACTGCACACAATGAACTAAGCTTTCAGTATAACTAGTAAAGGTAAACAAATCTAATCAACGCTTTTTTTCCTCCTTCTTTGTAGAAGCTAAGAGAAGGCCAAGAGACGTAATTAAGGCACTCTAGAAACAGGCCCTGGTTCTGCAAACACAAAGGTAACTGTAACCATGTAAGCAGATTTCAGTGAGCCTGCCCACATCATTACAACAGCAGAAACAAAATGTTTGCAAAAGTCAGAACCTCAGATTAACACATCACTGGGCCAGGACTTGCCTTTAGCAGAGCAGCTATCTTTCATAGCTGGGTTTACAGCACATCTAGAGACTTTGGCCATCTTTCATCCAAAGTCTGCAATCCATTTTCCAAACTAATTAAACCTGAGAAACACACTGTGCGCTGAAACACAGGGCAGGAGTTAAATGTGTAGAAGTGGCCATGGATTTTGGGTGGCTCCTAAGACACTAAACCTGGGGGGGGCGGGGCGGGGGGGGTGTAGTATAGGGTTATAAAAAAAAAAAAAAAAAAGCCAGGGTTATTAAAAAAAAAATGCCAGGACAGTATTCAAAGCAAAGTAAAAGCAAAACACAACACAGTGGAATACCCTTGAAAATGATGTTGAATTAACTGTAAATCCAGATTTTAAACTATCTTTTTATTCACTTCGCTGGGTGTCGGAATCCATCCAGCCCTTCTTTTAATTAGCTCTGACTCCAAAAAAAGCCTCCCTTGAAAACAATGGGACCAGTCTCTGAATTGGGGACGACTGAGCACATGAAAACAGAATTGACCCAGCGCACCAAGAGCTTCCAAAGGTTTTGTGCGTTAGGCAGAGCTCTGCTCACTGGATGCTGTATCCTTGGCAACTATTATGCAAGAAACCGTTCTCCAAATGCAAAACTTCTCTCTGCTCCAAGAGCTTTTCTCTGAAATACTTTTATGGGTTTCTGGACACCCTTAAATCTAAGGGCACACACAGCCCTTTGTCATCTTCCCGCAAGCTCCCAAGAGCAAGATACAATACAACAAGTGATGTTAAGAGACTGTTTTCCTCCCACTTTATCAGCGAGCAAATAAAAAAGTTTTACAACTTTTACTTTGGTTTTTTTTCTGGGAAGAAAAAAGAAGTGGGCATTTTTCCTTTTTTCTTCGGTGCGCTCTGCAGAACTAATGTGCAGATACAAGATACTAATGAAAGGACGATTATTATTCTGTCAATCAATGGCGCTGCTTCGAAAATTCAAGTATCATGCCCGGGTGCCCGACTTCAAGGGCAGAACTACAGATGCCAGCCTACGTACTAGAAGAAGTATGCAAGAAGAGATAGGTAAGATTTGACAAGGGCCGTGGCAGTAACGCGCTCCAGCTCTTCGCGAGAAGGACCAGTGGTACCCATTGTTTCAAGGGCAGTGGACACACTGCTATTTTTTCACCAAAGCCCTGGCTGTAACTGCCCAGCTCGTTAAACCTCACCACAGCAAAGCTCAGACCCTGCCTGCGCGACCGCGCTCCTCGCAGCAAGGCTGTCCTTCAACAACGCCTTATTCCTCAACATCCCCAGAGTGTCAGAAGACGCTAGCAAGGGACGGGCGCGTAATATTTGATACCTGACTAAGGGCTTCGGTTTGGTGGGTCGTTGCGTTGGTTTTTTGGTTTTTTTTCCCCCCCCTGAGGAAAACGGACAGCAGCTACAGCTAAAGCAGAGGCAGGAGGTGCCCTTGAAGGCGTTTGGGAACACACGAGAGCAGGGGGCAGCCCCCCTGGGGCCTCTCCCCAGGACTTAAGGAAATTATTTCGGCTGCCCTTCGCCCGGTACCCCCCCCCCCCCTCCTTGCCCGACCACCGTCCCCCAGTACCTTCTGCGGGGCGCGGAGGAGGCGGTGCACCCCGGCCAGCTGGGTGGCGAGCGGGATGTCCTCCCGGAAGGTGTAGAGCGGCGGCCGGGTGGGCTCGGGGAAATTGGTGCTGTTGAAAGGGTCGGTGTCATCCAGCAGCTGTACCCGGCACACCAGCGTGGCCATGGCGCATCCATCCACCGCCGCCGCCGCCGGGCGGGGGCGGCGGAGCGGGCACACACACACACACACACACACCCCCCCCGGCCCCGAGTCACCGACGCTGAGGCGCTGCCCTCCCGGGCCGCAGCAGGCAGGCTTGGCTTGGCTTGGCTTGGCTTGGCTTGGCTGGCCGGCAGCCTCACCGGCTCTCCTCACAGCTGCCGCGCCTGGGGGAGGCAGCCCATGGCCCCCTTCCCCGCCGGGATCCACGGAGTGCGGGCGCGCTTCAGGCCGAGGAAGAAGGAGGAGAAGGAGGAGGAGGAGGAGGCAGCAGCAGCTCCCCCATGCCCAGCCGCTGCGCGCCGAGCGGGCAGCGGGACTGCCGCCGAGCAGCACAGGCAGCCCAGCAGCGCCGGGCTAGAGGGCGGCCAGCGCCCTCCCGCGGCCACCGGCCACGGCGCCGCCCACCATGGGCGACCAGGCGGCCCCCTTCACCCTCCCCCCCCGCTCCCGGCCTGAGGAGAGACTGGGCGGGAAAGAGAGTGCGGCCGGGATCCTCCAGCGGGCGGAGGGGGGAAGAGAAAGCGAGGGGGGACCGCTAGCCCCTCTCGCCGCGGCTGAGGAGAGGGAGGGACTCTGCTTCCCCTCAGGGTCGAGAGACCTTCGCCTCAGGGCGGGAGAACGGTGGGCGGGCGGGCACCGCCGGCCTCCGGGCAGCCCGTCCCGCCAGGGAGCTTCTGTGAGGGAAGGGCTGGGATGGCGCAGGCAGGGTCAGCCCCTCACGGGGCGGCCGGGGCGCAGGGCCCTGTCCCCTTGGCAGTACGCTCGTACTAAGCTCGGTGTTGCTGTCACAAACACCCCAAGTGTCTTAAATCTGTGGGTGTGATGTTTATCCAGTTCAAAAAAAAGGAAGCTTTAAATAATACCTGCTTAAAATAAAAAATTTAGAAGCTGACCTGGGTATTCGACCAAGACTGTTGGGTGGGCTTCTCTGTATTTGCACAAATACAAAATACCTTGTACGTACCCAGGGTTCGTTTGGCTTCCCAGAGCTTACGGCCCAGGCGGTCTCCCCACCCCGCGTGGGAGCCGCAGCGGGGGCCGCGTGGCCTTGCGCCTCAGCTTTCATCTTGCCTTAGGCCTGGTTTTACCTTCTCGAGGGGAAGACTGGGACAAAGCGCCGGGCGCCCGGGGCAAGTGCAGAGCGCGGCATCGAGTCAACTCCGCGCCATGTTACGGAGTCTGCGGCCTTGTCTGTGGGGATGGAGGATGCGCGCGCCCTGGTCCCTGCGCTCTTAGGGGCAGGAGAAGGCACGTGAAATAAGTTTACAGGTGAAATACGGAGAACGAAGGGTCTCGCTGTCCCGGGCGAACAGCTGCGTTCCCACAGGCTGAGCGTCTACCCGAGGGGATGCGCTGTACTTCACGGCCATGGTTCATGGCTGACTATCCTTTCGTCCTTCGTGGAGGGGGCTGTGGGACAAGAGCTCTAGCACTGTGAGAGATGGGGGATTTATCACAGAAATTATATGTCTTAGGCAAGGAAGCATGACCTCTAGATCATAGTGTTCGCATGAAGCAACTGTTTCCTCCCCAAATGATTACTGGTTTGGGAGTAATTGTCAGCACTGGGACAAAAGGGGATTTCTGTCCACACGCGGTCTGTCCTTCTGTTCCTGTTATTCTGAGGACTAACGTCATGATTCAGTTTTGCCTGCAGTTATACGTATCTTCAGAAAAGAGCATCTAGCATAAAGATTGCTAAAATCAAGAAGGATTTTAAAACTCAGAAGGTATCTTGTGGTTTCAGATGTTTCACAGCTGACGTTTTGTCCACTTCTTTTTTTCTTTTCCCTCAGCTTGGACAAGAAAAAGGGCTTATGGGCTGTCTCACCTCCTTTCTCTTCTCTCTCTCTCGGTTGTGATTCTCATGAACCACCAAAAGTTACACGTGGTGAAGTCCTGATTTTGAGTTTTGTATCTAAGCAACTGCAAATTCATATTTTACAAAGAAATGTATATTTCTATCTGCTTTAGTACCGATAATTCAGCTTCTAGAGAAAACAGTACTGCTGCATATCTGTCTGCTTATTTATGTTGTATATTTTTGTCACCATGTAAAGTCAAGATTAAACAGGATGCTTTGGGCTTGTTCATCATAATTTACTTAAATACCATTTATATTAAGCTTCCAATTTTGCGAAACGAATTTGTACATTTGTTCCTAATCAATGATCTATATGAGGTGGCGTAAGATTGCTATTCGTTGGATTAATACTGACATTTGCTAATGAATATATGGCACTTGTCTCATTGCAGAGGCATTAATGCTTGGAGGGAAGTTTTAAATAAGTCAAGGAAGCCAAGATTTTGTATCATGCCTCTGTGACAGCATCAGCTATCTTTCCTCCAATACCAGAAAACAAAAATAAAGGATGAGTGCAATCCTTGTAGAGATCAGATAACTCTAAGGTTCAACATCAAAATGTCCGGCCACAGACTCTAAGTCCCATTAGGAAAAATTAGACATTGTACATTGTGATCTTCAGCTGGATTTCCAAATACGAGGTGGCCAGTGGAGATACTTCTTTCGACCAGGGTGCTGGAGAGAAAGCAGAGCGATGCAAACGTGAAAGGAACCTGAGTCAGCCAGAGCTCTGAGTTGCAGGTACCTATACGTTTTCCATATTGTAAACATCCCCAAACCACTACAGACCTTTGAATTTCAGAAGCTGGATTTTATTTGAATTTGAATTAAAACAATACAGGTGGAAATTAAAAACACAGAACTGCTGGATAAAACAGAGTAACACTACACGGTCAGTGCATGCGCGCACGTGCGTGTATGTAGAGGGAGAGAGAGATACATGTCTCAATTCCATTTTTGAATGGTTTCCCACCTTTCTACATATTCTTCGGAGACCTTCTGACACGGCAGTCTTTTTCCATCAGCCTGAGCCAGGCCTCTGTATAGTTTGCTCCCTCCTTTTCCAAGCAGTCACCAGTTTCTGCTCCTGCCGCAGAGCCATACTTTGTCTTTTGAGAAGTCCTTCCTCTGCCCCTGGTCTGCTTTGCAGCCAGCAGCAGGGCACACTTTCCTCTCCTCTCCTTCCACAAGGTTGTATTTCTCCAGCGCAGCAGCTAAAACAAGGCAAGCAGGCAACTTTCTTTCTTTCTGTCCCACTGCAGCCTTTTAAATGAACATAGATGGCTTTTAAAAGACCTTAACGCACAGTAAAATGCAAATGAACAGCCCGATACTGCCCGTCAGAGGTACTCGGCATGAGGCACCACGGGCATTGCATCTGGAAAGACAATCAGAGGCACGACAAGAACAGCATATGTGGTTGTCTCACCCCATTCCTCATCACAGAAGAGAAGGCTTCCTCCGAGAGAGCGAGCACATTTTCCTCAGTCATGCTGAACAAAATCAGCATTCAGGAGCTCTGGGGAATCCTCAGTAGAGTCCAGGCTGTGGTCCTTTTGCCTTCAGAAGTATCACAGACTACTGAGTCCCCTTCCCGGGGCAGGCAACCGAGATGGCCTGTGTAAATCCCTGAGCTTGGAGTTCCCGAGTCCATCTCAAGACTTTTCCAAAAAACAAAGCCTGAGCACGAGCAAGTAAAGTTCACAGTTTTAAGCTCCCAAGTTCTTTTTGCAAAAACATAAGGGAGAAATCCTTCACGCACACACATTTTTCAGGAATGAAACATAACTTAGGAGTTTTCATTTAGGGCTGATTTATTCTTCTTAACTCATCCCATTATTGGCATTTCTTAAAAATACATTGTTGAATGAGTTAAGATGGTGTGTCAAGCTTAAATTTGAATTTCATTATTGTTGAAACCTGAATGTTAAAATAACATCGGGTTTTGTCTTTAATTTCCTCTTTTTTATTAAAAATAAAAAATATATGTTTGATGGAAAGTTATTGAAGGCAAATTCTTTAACCCAAGGACCACCCAGACACAACGTAAATGTGTATTTAAGCAGTTTTAAAAAATGATAGTAGGTATCTGACCAATTGGAATCACTCCAGAGAAATACTAGTTTTTCTGGTATATCATCATGTCAATACAGATCTAGATGCACGATCATGAGATTACAGCGTAAGCATGTGAAGTGGCCTCTCCTTTAACTTCTTTATCTCTCTCTTTTGGACAAATTGAACTGCTTTCCACATTTCATTTTTCCGACTTCAAGCCAATTTTAGTTATGGGAGAACAAAAACAATTTTAACTTCCATGATTTACTCACTTAACATTAATAAAGCTGAAAAATAGCAGTCTATTTGGTAATGGTAATCAAAATGGGCTTGCAAACCACTGGAATTAAAGTATGGTAATGAAAGTGCTGACAGATCCTTTACTGTAGTGATGGGAACAGTATTTCTGCCTTATCCGCACTATAATCTGTAAATAACGCTTCGTTCTTTTAGTGAAGTGTGGAGAGTGATTTATTGTCATTGTTAGCGTGGACAGGGAAATAACATAACACACTTCTCAAACTAACGGTGTGTAAGTGAAATCCAGTCTGTCACAAGACCAAGAATAATACTGTGGATTTTGGCCTCCTGCATCCAAGGATCTCAAAGCACTTTGCTACCATTCAATGTTGCCTGCTTATTCCCACCCCGCAGATGGGGAAACTGTGGAGGTGGCAGATCAAGGATATGATTCTAATACGATTTTTTTTTAGAGAAGTGGTTTTCTGCTGATTGCAATGGGAACTGAATTGGGTGTCGTATGACTGGATCACAGAAAACATCCACAGAAAAGCCCACCTTAACAGAAAACTTTTTCTTTGGCAGCCAAGAACTTGTGATGCCCCTGAAGATTGTCACTGGTCTGAATCAAGCTTTAATTGCAGAATCACACGTTCATATTTAGTTGATTCTTACTGAAAATTGTTCTCCTGTGGTGGCTGGCTAATACTGTATATGAAGTAATACTGTAGTTTGATGGTGAAGGTCAGTTCGAGGTACACAGTTCCAGAATCACCCAATGATGTCCAAAGATCCTGCACAGAGCTGTAAAAACCAAGCCCTGGATCCATGGATCATACCGCCCCAGGAAATAATCTGTTAGATGTTCTGACGGTGGTCCTTCTTCTGTGCAAGGTCTTTTCCTAAGTTAGCAGGGTCTTAAAGACGTAACCACTGCTGAAAGGGCAGAAAAGTGAGGTTTCTATGATGTGCACGCTGCACGGTGCCATTTAGTACAGTCTTTGGTTACACAAGCACACTTGCAGTCTCTTAGAGGACTCCTACCTCCTTCGGCACACAGGCAAGGGGGCTTAATTCATGCACACGGATACTTCATTTCACCTTCATTGTTTAATGCTCAAGGCCTCCTCCAGCCTTATCCATTGTACGCCACTTAAACCTGGTTCTGATGACAGAGCTAATTTCCTCAAGAGATTTCCTCCAGTGCTCAGTAGTATAACAGATGAATGCTTCACAACTATTTATTAATTTATTTTCACAGCGCTCCTCTGCAGGGAGGAAGTGATTTTACTCCCATTTTATGGATGGAGTGTTACCAGACTAAATAGAGGTGAAGTCAAAAGTAACCACCGCTGTTGGCTGTCCAAGTCTGAGCCGCCTACAACCAGACTTCGAAACCTCTAAGAACACTACGTGTTAAAAGCGCAGCCGACAGTGACCTCAGCTTAGGCTGGACGGATGTTCTGCAGCTAACACCAGGCTGCACAGAGGAAGAAGAAACACGTGCAGTGAGACTCTGAGAAAGTCGCTGGGAGTAACTTCCACGTTGCACTGGAACTTTACCGTGGCAGCATTTACGGGGCTTAATCATGAGATCCCCTCGCCTGAGTCCTCAAGCCACTGGATTCATTCACTTTAAGTGCCTCAACAAATGAGGGGGTGAACTTGCAGAAATCAACCTTCTCTGCTACACAGTCCTGATTCTTTCTCAGAAAGAAAAGACATGAAACACATGAAGTTGCAAAGTAAAATTTATTCTGAAAATAATTTATTCGGCATCTGTGTAAGCATGTATATACGAGCCATTTTCTCTGATTCTAAAGGGAACGCATCCTCTTGCTTTCTCTTGATAACCCGACACATCAAACCTCCAGCCAAGAACCATCCACGCTTTATCACTTTCCAGTCAACTGTAACTGCTCAAGCTCTCAAGCCCATGGATGTCAGTGAGGCTGCAAACATGTCTAAGGTGTCTAAGGACATAGGTGTGAGACAACGGGAACAAACAAGCATCGTTTAAGAGCTATTTCTGCTTGCGGGATCTTTCACCATTCGTAATGTTACAGGGCCGTAACCATACGTGATTTTTGAAACGACGACCAATTCTCCAGGGCTGGCCATTAAAATCAGACAAAAACTCAAGCTTCAAATCAAAGTCCTCCTTTCATCACTGTGGTGTGTCTTTTATAGATTTTCTCTCCATTTTTCATCATCTTCCTTTAAAAAAGAAGCAGCTAGGTAGATTCCTCCAGGGCATGTGAATGTTGCTCCTTTCCTGGCAGTGGCTGATTAGGAATGGGAGGAGGAGGTTGCACAGCTTGAAAAGTACGGCAAGGCAGAGAGCGAGGGTCACAGGAGAGACCTCAGAGCCTGCAGATCATGCTTAGGTGGAGAGGCTGCTGAGTTAGGCCACAGAAGTGCCGGAAAGAAAAACCTGCTAGGGAGCAGAGGGGAGGCTGCAGAGTTTGCTGCAACTCAGAAAGTTACTGAATTGACTGCAAATAAAACTGGAAGCAAGGTCTGATTCCAGCGGGAGTTGGCTACAAGCATTTTCTATTTCTGTTCTGGATTCCTCACTTCGAGTTTATTAAAAATATACTAGCCTATATTCTAACACAGTCTGGCTTTTGAGTTGAAAAGCCATTTGATCCATTTTGAGAAGTTCATTTTAGGAAAGGGCATACAGAGAGCTCACCTCTCTTCATTTTCCTCCTCGTTCTGTGATGCATGCTGTACACTAATGGATAACAGCACAGTGGTTGCAGGGGTTTGCTGAACTCTGTCTTCAGAGAGGATGTGAGGCAAAGGCTGTTTCCAGAAGCAAGATGAGACTATGATGGACCAGTTGTCTGTCCTGGTATGGCACATTCTGTAAGGACCCCAAAAAACCTCCAGTTATTCCCTGCCCAATGGTCAGCTGGAAGCATTGTTCAAACTGATTTTTTTTGGCTCGGCGATGGAAGCTGGTAATTTCATTTCAGTGGGATGAAGAATAAAGCACAATTGTTCTTCTCCATTATAAAAGAGCACATGAACTAAAAAAACCTCACAAGCAGCAGTGAGAATGGTTGGTAAGATGCTGTTTATTCTTTGACATTTGAATTTTGATATAAATTGGCATTTATTTTTATCAAAGATAATGATATCTTGCTAGTATGAGATCTTACCATAAAACTCAGCTAATCAGTCTTTCTTGGAAAATGGGAAGATGCTGACACGGATTACATCTACTGGTGCATGCAGTTCAGTGATGTGAGGACTAATAAGGCTTACGTTACGTAGCAAGCAAATTGTATTTTCAGGTGGAATTCATGTCATTGCTCTTTAATTTTCTTCTAAGCCGAAAAGCTCATGTTTCACACACATTTGTACTGAAAGCTTCTGTCATTAAAGGACTGACAAGAAGAAGGAAATGGGGATAAAGTAACTTGCTTACAGACATGCTGTAGCCTTGATGAACTTTTTTGCTTCTTCAGTTTAATAGAAAAAAATGCCAGAGTGGACACAAGCAATGCAGACACTTAACAGACAACAGCTGGGAACGTGGTGGCCATTTGCTGGCACATGACCATAACTGAGAACTTCTGAAAAACTGTCAAGACTCAGTTCAGTTTTTAAAGTATTTTCTAATATAAGTAAGAACAGCCTTTCCTTGAGGGAAACAGCACACTTTAGTTTAAAATCTGAGTGTTCAAAATTTGCTTTAACCATCAACATTAACCCACCGATTAAGAAATTGTTATCACATCACTTTCTACCTCATAACATAGTGCTGAGTTTTGCCGTGGTGACTTGTATAAACTAAACTTTGCAGGAGAAAAAGTAGTTCGTCATTTTGCATTTTGGGTATTCACTTTGCATTGCAGATGCTCATTTCATGCGAATTGATCTAGAATCTAGGAAGGTTAAAATAAACATGTTTCAAGGGGAAAAGTGTTTATGGGAAAAGACCACAAATGCTTGAAAGTGTGCTTGACAGTTTATCAATCCTTTTGTCAACAAAATGAGCTTCTACGGCATTTAAAACTTGTCTTCATAGTGGGACTTTTGCAGCTTAGGTTAGTTAGCTGCTAATTAAGATACTACTTAAAATATATTTTCCCCAGTCAGTGTGTACACATCCAACAAGTGTATTCCAAGCTTGGACCAAGAATAAATATTTGCGGTTTGAGGAAAACACAGGGGAGTGTTCATATCAACTTTTATAAACATGTGAAGTGACTGTAGATAATCAAGCATTATTTATTTTGACGTAAAGAGTCCTATGCTGATATAAACATCCTCAATGCCAAATTACTTGTTACTAATCTTGTAAACACAAGTTCATAAACAAATTTCTGGGGACAGTTAAATCAGGAAAATATTAGTCTTAGTAACCAATATCACCTACCCCAGGGTGAAGAGCAAGAGACTTCATCATAAGAAATTGTGAGATAATTTGTACATACCATTTTCATGATAAACGCTATTTAGCAGATGATTTTGTATATTCCACAACAGCTTTAGTTTTAAATATTCTTCTTTAATACACTTTTCTAAGTTCAGATGTTCTTATCAGTGTAAACACTCCCTCCTTTCTTGAATGCCGGCATATGCTTGACCTCACCATGGTCTCGCAGCAATGAATTCCACAAGCTAAATATATATTTTTTTAAAGCCTTCCCCTTCATTATTTTGGAATTCCCCTATTTTCAATTTTCTTGAAAGCTTGCATTCTAAGACAACTACACAGATATTAATATTTTCCCTTTTTATAGCATTCATTGTTTTAAATAGTTCTATCATCTTCATTTTTATTCGCTTCCTTTGTAAAATAAACGCATCTAATATTTTCTCCCTCTCTTCACATGGAAGTTTTACATTCCTCTGCTATTTTTTAGTCCACCTCTGAACATGCTGTATGTTTGGTTTATATTTTGGGGAGTGGAACAATGAAAATTGGACAGAGAATTCTAAGAGTAAAAAGAAACTATCTCCATAAAGCCATTGTAATATTTTCTGTATTAGTTTTCATCCCATTCTTTATGCATCCAAATATTTTTATTAATTCTTTGCCTTTCCAGCCCCTGGTGTACACGGAGCAGGAGTTTCATCTAACCCTTCACAGTAAAATCATGATATCTTCCTGAGACGGGCACAGTTACTATAGAACCTAATAAGACATTGTAACAGATGCATACCGCTTCTTCCAATGTATAGCAGATATGCATTGCATATTTTAAGTTTTCTGGATAATTTGTCAGAAAGACTGGTCTTACCTCATCTCTCTTGTGTACATCGATGTGCATCTAAATTTGATCATAAATATTTCTGTGCATAGGCAAACAGAGAACTCATGCATATCCCGTGCTTACGGGAGCAATTAAATGTCTCTCTCGGGCTGCAGGTGGCCATTTTGAACATTGGCTTTTTGAAGACTTGCAAAATAGTTCCTTACTAGGATTCTTAGTTAAAATCTCCTGCCTGAGGGCTGACTGGGACAAGAATCCTGTTGCCTTTGGGCCAGTGAGCTGTTTTCTGTTTTGCGTATTTAAAATGTCTTCTACCTGGGTTGTAGCCTGAGGTTGGGGCTTACAACTTAGCAAATGTCCATTTTTCTTTCCTTGAAGAAAGATGAAGGCATCCCTATGTAATCTGGATGGATAGAAACCTGTTCTGCTGGTTAAAGCTTGCAGGCCTGATCCTTGGACCTGTGCCACTTGACACCAGTCAGCTAAGGAGTTTGTGTTTTGATTTTACTTTTCAACTCAGTCCTTTGGACTTCTGCTAAGTGGTAAAGAAACAAATCCACAAGCCTGCAGAGAGGTTGCTTGTCTGTCTCCTTGAGCCGTGTTAGGTAAAGAGGGAAAACACTTCTCCAACAGTTCCCTTAGAGGCATTGGCAGTGCCAGATGGTCACAACCAACAGGCTTTTCTCCAACAGGCTCTTCACTCTGCAGCCCTTGCCTAGGACAAAAAGTGGCACATCTTCCTTCTCGGCTTGGGCAGGGACTCGATAATAGAAAGCTTTTGATATGCTCTGTGCCCAAAACTCGGAACTACTCTATTCACGTGAGCAGTCCTTTATCCTGGTGAACTGCACAGGCTCTGGGCTAAACACAGAGGCAATGTTTGCAGTATCAGTGATGCCAAAATTCATCCCCTAACAAGGAAGACTGATAGCAAAATCTAACTCATCTGAGCACTTCATATGCACGGAAAAAGATCTCACTTTTGAAACTAACGACTGATTTTTATCATACAGTCACAGCATTTTTAATCAGGAGAAAGGAATGCCCGAAGGAGCTGTTTGTTTAGTTCATGCTATTCCTAAAACTCCTCTGGGTACCAGCATATCCAGTTTACCACTTGAACTGTTAAGTCAGAAGGGACTAAAGCCTGTTCTTTAATGTGACACGGTTTCCTCCTTTCCAGCTTCGGAAAGCACCCCCAAAAGAAAACCACAATGTGTAATTCTGCTGGGCTATCCTCTCTCCATGAGTGCAATCCGCCAGCGTCTGAGACAAGGGGCAGAAACGGGCACATCTAATTTAGGAAGAGAGAGGACATTTTCTTCTCTTGTCACGAAACATTAATTTTACAAAATACTTTATTATTAATATTGAAAATGTCCTCTGGTTGGAAACTCGTTTGCATCAGCATGCTGCCCTCTGCTTGTTATTCCTTCATTGTAGAAAGGTACTTCTCAATGTTATCTGTATGAAAAGCTTTTAGGTTTGATTTTTTTCCCCCCTTAACTGCTGAACAGTGCAAATAAGCTGTAGATCTCTGCTAAGATAAGGAGTAGCAAAGGGAATTTTTGCTCAAGGCCACCGTGTTCAAACAGACTTGGGCAGCTCCTACTAAACCATGTAATCAAGTTTCAGAAAATGACCTTGCCCTACCTCTCCTTTTGAGCCCCCAAGTAGGCGCGTGTTAGACTGTGGGTATTGAAAGTTAATGAGGCTGCAGCTAGAATAAGTCACATGTGAGATCGTGGATGAAGCACAGATGGCCAAGGAGGATCACAGACAGCTTTCCTGTTAGTGAGCAAGATGCGGAGCTGGCAATGAAGTTCAGCCAGGACCTAGGTAAAGAGGGGAAGAGTCCCGATTCCCACAAATGAGGCTGATGAGCTCAGTCATGGGACTGCAAGGGGTGGTTAAGCACTGCATTAGCCATAAAGACTGCCCCAAGATCTGCACTCCCAGTGCCATATGCTGCTGCGGTCTGGTCGTCTCTGGGCTTACCCAGATGATGAAATATGGCACTTGCACAATCTACAGATCTAATACAAATTAGTACGTTGCGCTGAGGAAAAGTACCGGGTCAGCCAGATGATTGATCATGGACTATCTGGCATTCAGCAGCCGGAACAGCAGAATCAGCGATAGTCCTTTTTAGCCCTTTGAACTAGGCTGCATCTGGGTATTTACTTAATACTGGTTTTCTTTGATTAAAAAAATTCCTTCAGCTATCACAGATATCCTTCCCATCTTTCTGTCCTCATCTTAACTTGAACTGGCTATATACCAAAAATGAAAGCAACACTCAAAATCCATGAAGGACTAGTATTGCAAAAGTCTGTGGGGAAGAAAAAGTATAAATTCCTAATAATACACAGTTTGTTTCCTTCTCGATAGTAAGACTGGCTTTCATACCTACAACATAAACCGCTGTTTTGTTCAGTGGCATTCAGGTTAATAGATAGTCCATCTCTGGAGTTTTAGTAGTCAAAACCAGTTTGGAATACTCGCCTTGACATGCTTGTATTTATTCCAAAAAAGAAAAAAACAACCTTGAATATGATTTTGTAGTGTAAAAAAGATAATAGGCTTGCTTTCCTTTCTTAAGGCACAATCTCAGCTCCATGTTCAGAGGAGATCTGCAATCACATTCCGTGACAGCACAGTTCAGCCCTGAAAGAAAAAAACAGTAGCTTGTGAAAACCTTCTAAGACTTACCTTGTTACAAAGCTCAAGCAAAGCAAAGAACAAAAGGTTAAATATTCATGTAAAAGTGATGCATAATCAATAGTATTATCAGTGTACGGATATAATTTTTTTCTTTGAAACATGCAATTATGTTTTATGACCGATAAATTCTTATGCTTGCCCTATCTGCTGTTTCTTAAAGTAAAGCAAGGTTAAACTCAGCTGATAACTCTGAAGACAAAAAGCCAATCTGTCAGCTGAATTTAAAAGTATGACAAAGCAGAGGCATCATATTAAAACAATTAGAAGATCCACTGCGCTTAATTATAAGGAAAGTCCTTATAACTGAGCTCATGATCAGAGAGTATTGTACCATCCGTGCAATCACACAGCAAGCAATACATCCTAGCAGGCTTTGTAGCTAATGAAGAATGACAGAAAATGCAAATCTCTTATTAATCTGGATTAAGCAGAGAAAACAAACTTGCTTTAAACCTGGTCTTATAAACAGAAGGTCTAATCCTGAGCCTACTTATATAGGGGTGTTAAACTAAATACAGTAGAAATGCTGTGTTTGTTCAGTGGCGGAGAGCAAAGCGGGAGGCAGCCCCACGCACCGCCGGCGAGGGGGTTGCTCTTTGCTGCGAAACACGGGTCACGGGATCACACACACAATTAATAAGCCAAAATCAACACAGGCGGGGAACATTAGGCTCATTTGTTTAATTATTCACTACAGGCAAAGTCTGTTGTTCATATGATTTCAGAATCTGGGCAGCACAGTTTTGCGCTGGATCGGTCCCCATTCAGATCCGCCTCTAGACCAAACAAGGGAGTTTCTGATCCAGCAATGGCCACATCTAAGCACTTTGGATAAAGTAGTATTTAGCTTTTGTCTAGGACTTACAAACTGTCTGCAAGGTATAATGGCTTAAATTGACAAGTGCCAAAAGATCACTAAACTTTCAACAGCTGTATTATGTATCAAAAAGCATTTATATATATAACATTCATGAGGAATACAATAACAGGCTAAAATCAGATTCATTCAAACACTCAGGAATTCGGCAAGAATCTTGATTATTGTTTTTTGAAGAACGTTTATGTCATTAAAACATGCCATTTCGGCTATATGGAAACATTTCATGCAGATGTGTCAGTGTTAACAGCAGTTTAAATAGAGTATTTTATCACATCTCATATGAAGCTTTTGGAAAGATGAAGATGATTTTTTCGATCATCAGAATTTGTGTGGCTGGAGAGAATTTTGTTCTGCAACATTCTTCCAAAGACTTGCGTTCAGCCTGCTATGAGCAGAAATAGATGGCCAAACTTCAGAACCTATCAGGAAACTGAGCAGTGATCTGTAAGCCGTCCCTACAGGGCAGTAACTACTTCGCACAAAGGGAAACTAAGGTATCGCTTAATGTTTTGACCACGAAACACTGACTGATAAGAAAAGAACACTGAATTCTACTATTTTTTTTATATTCTAAAGGAAAGGTGAAATCAGCCAGTGTCCCTCAGGTATTAACAGTAAGATCTGGCCACTAAACTGACTCAATGCTTGTATGAGGAAGAAAGAACTGATGGGGGATGTCAGGCATCAGCTTTTCTACAACAATTAAGAAAATAACGATTACATAGATAAAACTGTTTCTAACTCAATATATACAGTAGGCAGAATTAAAAGGAAAGACACCGTACTGTGTTCCTGTGAACATATTCAGGCACTTAGTGCACGTCTGGATGTTCAGGAGTCCTGACCTCTCTCAGCTGGTCCATGGATTTCAGTATTTAAGTAGCTGAGCAGGAGCTTGCAGGCTCAGCACTTTTGTACATCAGGCCACCTGTTGAAGCGCCTAAATATAGTTCTCCGAGCTTAACCCCCGGCTTGGCAACCTTGGCTATTATAAACTGCTATTGCACCTCCAGCAGTTATTCGAAAAGCAGTCCGAGGATCCCGTGGGTCAGGAAATTAACAGCAAGACAACCCCAGCTCTCTCTGTGCAGAGAGAAAGGCAGAGCTGAACGCATTAGCAAAATAATATAATGAGATTTGGCAAATAGCTGAAGCTTGAGGAACCACTGTGTTATCACTTAGCACTAAAGCTGATGCCCAGCTGAAGCTTGCTACTAAAGAGCTAATGCAAACTGAGCTGTACCCACTTCTTTTAGTGGCTGTATCATGTTTAGGCTACCAAAGGATAAAAATCGAACTGCGGTACATAACTCCAACGTGGAAACTTGCAGAGGTTCTCCAATACTGGATGCATCTCTTTGTCGCTCCTTATAAACATTGATTTGTTTTGGGAACCTGCCAATGTGATCGGAGAACAGGTTTTAGAGATTAAAATAAATCAGGTAGTCTCTAAACTCTAAAGATGTAGTTATTATGCACAGGGATGCTTGCATGTGACCATTTCTTTTTTAAACAAGATCATTGCAGCAGCATATGTAGATAGATCTGTGTATGCAGCTGTGGTGTTATTGAGGAGACTCACACGAGTGTAGTTATTCCACTTCTGCTGAAATAACCACTTCAGTCTTGAAAAAAACCCTCCTATATTGCTAGATTTGCAGAGACATTACATTTGTGTACATTTCTGTGGATATTATGTAAACAGCACTGCTACCGTTTATGTGAACACAGCCCTTGGGTTAGCAATTTCCACAAGATCATCAGGCAGCATCTTGTCAATCGGATTAGCTCGCCTCATTTTCAGAGTAAGAGACAAAACAAAGATCTGAGTTCTCAGCACACTCGGTAAGCATAAACAAAAAAACCGCTGAAGTACAGTCACTTCTCAATCGAAAAACTACTACTGTCTTTCTGTCCTGAACGCCAGAAGACCCGTTGAGGAACACGCGACAGAACGCCAGGGAAGAACGCGGTACTATAAAAGGAAAAGCCAGTGCAGTTGCGGTAATCGGTGTCCTGCTCTGCTGGGGGGACTTGGTCAGAGACCACGAGTTCTGGAGAACACTTTCAGCCCGTCTTGCTTAAACAAACCCTGACGGCACAAGTACTGAGAGCTATTTCCAGTGAGATCTTTGACCCTTGTTTATGGCTAGCTGGCCCCCAACAGCAACCACCTGACGGTCGGCGATGTCCCCCGGCAAATGCCGAGCACTCCGGACGCTTCGTGTCACGCAGCTGGGGAAGCGCAGCCTCCAGCCGGGATTCCAAACGCTACCGCCGGCATCACGCGCTAGCTCCCACGCGATGCGTTCGCATACAGCTGGGTGCCCCACGGACATCTCCACCATGTTACTTCTTCAGACTGGTTGCAGACCAGTAGTACTATAGCTTTGTTTTTATGCCCTGGAGATTGTTATAGCTGGAGGAAGTTACTCCTCAGAGATACTTTGCACAAACAGACAGATGCTGGACCGTTACACAAATAACTTCTTTGCTACTGACTTTCAAATGCTAATGTTCTTCTGTGAACCTTCAGCTTAAGTAGGAAAGATGAGGATCACGCAGAGTCAGGCTGCAGGACTTTTTCTGTTGCCTGATGGATTGCAATATGCATAGAATAGAGGTTTTGGTCCTATTTTACCTCCAGTTAATTGATTACCAATTAACTTGAGTTAACCGAATTCAATGCTAAGTGCTGGTCTAGACATGCCACAAATGTTTGTTCCAGGACATTCTGAAGAAAAACCACAAGTATTTGAGTCCTGGAAGAAAAAACGTGTGGAATATCCAGACTAGCATTTGCAATTGTGCTATTAGGTCAAGTTAGCATTGCAATTAATTACCATGGGGTAAAGGGTACTAAAAACACTGGCACTGACATTACCTAATAAATTTGGTGTTCCAGATCGCGACTGCCAGAAAATTAATTCTTTCATGTCATGTGGAGCTGGTTGGTAGATATGTGAGAATTCACTGATCTCTGGGTATAAGGTTATAATAAATATGTAAATGCTTTGGGTAAAATAAACTTAGCTACACAAATATTAGCAACTTTCTTGTTTGTAATTTCTACGTGTTACTTAAAATACTAACAATGTATTTACATTACATCTTTGCTTAGGTATGTTAATTAACTGAAGCTTAACAGTCATAAACCACCAGGAATGTAATGAAGAAAACGTATTTGTTTTACTACCTTTTTCCATACTTTAAAATACTGATGTAAGCTCAGTTTTTACATTCTTATGCTTTTCCCGTCTTTTAAGTCTCCCCCCTTTGTCTTCCTACATCTTTGTTCTTCATGGGTGGGAGCAAGCAGCTCCACATCTCAACCCTTTCCAATTAAAGTAATATGAAAAACAACATTGTAATATTTTCTTTGACTGACATCTTCCAGAAATAAGAGTTATGATCAAATGATAAGCCAGTTCCTGCCCCATGCACAGCACATTTATGTTCTTAGTCGCAGCCTCCCACAGCTCTGCTGCCAGCCAGCTGGGATATCTTATGGTATTTGCAGTTTGCACCTAACATTTTAGTCCCTGCCTTTCCACAGGCAAACCTCTCGGCTTCCTTGTGTTATGTGAAAAAGCAGTGGCAGATGTCTGGCCTTTGGCTCTGCCAAAGACATGTAAATCATGGAGTCGTGGGGAGGAGGAATTAGCATTTTGCTGCTATCTGGGGAATGGGTCTTTCAGAGAGTCCCCTCGAGTACTGGGCATGAAGAACCCCAACAGCAGCCACAGCTAAGGGGCACGGTACCTCCACTTGGCCATCCCACGCAGCGCTTGTAGGGTGGGAGCCGACCACGCGAGCCTCGTGCTCAGAGCACATGAGCTGATGGGTTTGGAAGGTAAGGCTACCAGAGAACTTGCCTCGCATCCAGGCCGACCTTCAACGGACTGACTTACACATGGAGATCCCACCTGTAGCACCAGCTTCCAAAACACACTTCTGTCTCTCTCCTGTATGTGGGGCAAAGCGTCTCAGAAAACCCCTGTACTCACAACCCCACACGTAAGTCAGATGCGTAAAGAAAGGGATGACAGCACATACAAAGACAACGGGATTCATCAGGTAGTGGTAGGAGCAAGGCTACTCCATGAAGAAGAACAAGCCAGGACCTGAGGCTGACCACAACACAAACAAGGCTCTCACCAACAAGACACAGCCCTTAAGCAGGGAGAAACAGAGAACAAGATAGCTGCAGGCTTCACCAACACCCTACTCAGCAATAGAAGATGAAATAGAATGTCACATCTAAGACCAAATCAGGAAAACCAACAGCAATTTAAAAAGACCAAGAAACAACACAAAAACCAGATATACTCACAACTCAAAAAAAAAAGTAAAGAGCCCCCTGAGCTTAAATAGAGCCCCGGACCCATGGGCAGGGCTGGGGGGGCAGGTGAGCATGGTCAGGGCCGTCAAAGCCCATTAGAGCCCTCGGGGCCCTGACCACAGGCTGCCCTCCCATCCAGGTGTGCCCTCTCCTTATAAAAGTGTGGGCTTGGAAGAAGACTTGCTGTTGGATACTTTGGGAAAGCAGATGGAATGTCCCCTTGGGCTTGAGTGGACTGGTTAATGTCGTACCCCTCCCAGCTGCTGAAGTAAGAGACCTTCTCTTGGAATAATTTAGAGTAAAAAAAAAAATTAGTTGTATTTCATGCTTTACCTGAGGTTTTACGATTGGTGGTAGAAAAGCTCTGGATGATAAGGCCGCAGCAGGGAAATATGGAAAGACTAGATGAATTTGTAGGGACTGTGGGTGCTTAAAACAGTTGGTTATTGGGTTGATGTGGTCAATAGCAGGAAAAGGCCACAAATACCAATAGTCTGGTTTGGTAGATGGTTGAATAGTTAGGCTGTGTTTTCTAAAAAGCTGAACCTGGCTGCCTTAGTAGAACTGGCTGGGAGTGTGTGCTTGCTTGGCTCTCACAGATATCTCTAGCTTGCTTTATGAGGAGAGCATGAACCTAGCAGAATTAGGCAAGCAGGCTGTAGGAATGTGGGAAGGGGCTGGATTACTCTAATGTGGGAAACTGAAATTAGCAAGGGATGGAGCCTGTGGTATGGGTAGATGGATGTTATTGCTGTAGGCAGAACTCTGCCTGTTGGGAGGAGGCAACCCAGCCATCTTGGAGAAAGTTGGTGTGACGTTAGAGGTCTTGTTACAGCATTTCATTCACTCCCTTTGTGATTGAAACAGAAACGAGGTGGAAACCACTCTGCCCGCCTGCTGGTTTCACAGAATCACAGAACACAGTGGAGGTTGGAAGGGACCTCTGGGGCTCATCTTCTCAAAGCCCCCTGCTCAAGCAGGGTCACGTAGAGCAGGTTGCCTAGGCCCATGTCCAGATGGCTTTTGAGTATCTCCAAGGAGAAACGTGGTTTGGGGTTGGTGCAATGAGGGCAGGTGGGTCTACACTTGGAGGAGACCCATGAGCTCCTTCCAAAATCTGGCTTGGGCCTCCCCAGCCCTTGATGATGGGGCAATTACTGCCTGTTAGGACAACTGGGGCACTGGCAAGATTCTGGGTTTCCCCAGAGTAAAACGGTGATTATGAAGGAAAGATAAATGATGCTGATGGTTCTTTTTTTTTTCTGAAAGTCAACTCAAAAGTGTTATCTGGTGCTATTCTTTAAGGCTGTCATGCTGAAGCTGTATCTGTAATTGGGGTGATTCCTCCCCCACTGCCACCTTTGAGCCTATTGCTGTGTTTCTGTAAATTCAGGGAGATCAGCTCCCTTGTGTTTTCTTAGTACTGGTTTCTCACTAGGATGTGAAATTTAAGCATGTTAGTGACTTCGTCTTAATGTTTTGCCTTCCATGTGGTTCATATGATAAGACTGGAATAAAGGCGATGTTCTCATATTCACTCACAGGATAAAAAAGCATGGATATGCTTGGCTGTTACATCTCTGACAGCCATGCTACTCTACAGGCTAACTTGCTACTTTGTTCCTAGAACTTAATTTGAGATTGGTCTGTAAAAAACCAAATGTTTCATTTAAAATACAGAGGGTGAGTTTCTCATTGTCATGCCTCTTACTGTGTCCAGATCAGGTTACCTGTTTGATAACTTTATCATTATATCAAATTAATGGCTGCAAAAGCCTTTGCATCCTTTCCCTTGAACATATTTGCTGCTGTGTATTGTGAATGGTATAGCCGCTTTTCATTGAAATGTGCCTCTTTGAGAAAGAGAAAAGGGACTTCATACCTTTGGAATGAAGCTTATAAACTTTTTCATTCCCATCCAAGGTTCTTATTCAGTGTCTGAGTTTGTGTCATCTGATAGCTGTGCTTCCTGGAGGCGTTGCACCCATATAAATACACTTACTGCTTATTTTCTATGTGACTTTTTTAGTCACATAGACTGCTCTACTTTGAATAGCTGGTTATCAGAAAGCAGCTTCTCACTCTTTTATCTGGATTTTGATTTCCTCAGATTTCATTTTACCTATAGAATGGTTAATTAGAGCCTCAGCCTCAGCTCATTGTGAATAAGCTTTTTTTTTTTTTTTTTTTTTGAGAATATAAAAAAGCAAAGTTATGGAAACATCTTTTCTGATTATGTTGTTATTGATAAGCTTTTCATGCTTAGTTTCATAATAATGCCTAGATATCAGTGGGGAATGGGGTCCCACTAGTGTAAGCCTTTTTCCAAATAAGTATCAGAGTGCCTCCACTGAAGTGATTACAACATAATAGCTAAAGTAGACACAAGATAGAAAATAAAATATAAGGAAGCAGATGTTCTTTCTGGAGCTCAGCAAACATGGGAAGTCAGCATGCAAAGGGGGTACTGAGAAGCTGTTACATCCTCGGGTAACTACTGTACGATGCAGTGGTCTGCCTACCCGTACGACCTGCCAAGTAGCCTCCGTATTTAAACTGCTAGTGCCTCTGCCCTCCAAATATGTGAAGAAATATTTTAAAAATCTGGATATTTCTATGAAGACTTAGGTGTTCCCAAAGCTTCAATTCCAAGTACGGAAGCTACAGCTTTCTTAACCTAGTGAAAACAGGTGGACAACACTGAGGGCAGTATTTCATATGTGTTACTTCAGATCAGGGAAGTGGGCAGAGTAGCACTGCATGTGAGAAGGCTGTAAAAAATTCTTCTTTTTTAGATAAGCATCATTATTTGCTCTTTAACGAATTAAAGACAGGCTTTATGCAGCTACTGTGCTGGGAAGAAAGGGAGCCAGCGAGGCCTTACTGTGCTGAAGGCGACTGATTTCTTTACTGGGTGCAGGGTGCCACCTGCAGCGCTAAGTTTGCAGCTGAAAATGAGGTACAATAAAACCATAGTCATAACTGCAGTGAATATAATTTTATTATTTAAATAGCAGAATGGACAAATCCACAGGACTGAAATTGGAGAACCTTTAAAAAAATCAAGGTGCCTCTTAATTGCCTTTAAAATGGCACTGAGAAATTAATGAATAATCAAAATGAGTAAATGAATTGACAAAGCCAGTACATTGTTTAGTAAGAAAATATTTTGTGCATTTTTAGGTGGGATATAGCTAGAAACATATGTGAAAAGGCATCACGAATGTCAAATACATATTGCAATTAAACTTATTTCAAGGAGTCCTTAAGAGTCTTTTAGGACTCCTTGAGACTTGGAAACTTACACTTTGATTACTATTAATTTTAAAAGTGTATTTGCAAATATGAGTATTAATCACTGAAATGGATGAAAACTCCTTAATTCCCAAGTAGTTAGATGGGATCTGCGCTTTTCAATAGATTTCATAGTTGTTTCTTTTTATGTGGACAAACTGCCATCCCATATTTCCATACACTTGAAATCTAAGGAAATTGCAGCCTATTACAGATCCAGACTTTAAAGCTCACTTTTAAAATATTTACAAATCAATTCTGGAAACATCTCAAACACATTTTACACTTTAACAGAGTAGTGCATGCAGTCATTAAAATCATCTGCAGGTGGAAGCTGATCTTTCAGGAACTCGGAAGAACAGGAAATCTGCAATGGAAAAGAAAAAGGCAGATGGTGGTACCAGCTCTGGCATCTTTAGAGTGGTGCCTTGTAACTGTCGCATCTTGGGCTTTGGATGCAAAGCTGGGATGTGCCTTAGAAAAGCAAAAAAGACCACTAATGTACATGTACTTTGGGCTGCAGCTGTGGCTCCTGGATGCTGACAGTGTATTGCTAAGGATTTACACAAGATGTTACAAGGAAGCTACAATGCTAACCCTGAAAACCCCCGGTGACTTGGGAATCGCTCTGAGCAATTTTGTTTTCTTTACTACCAACCTGAGTTGGAGATAAGGTTGTTTAAAGGCCAGAGGTTGTTTTATTACCAAGCTTCAAGGACAAAGTAAGTAGCCTGTGTTTTAGGACTGAGTGGAATCATAATTTCATTTTTTTAGGCAAAACAACTTCCTTGCGGCTGTACTCAAAGGGAAAAAAAATATTTGAAAGCAGAGTATGATACAAAAGCACTCAGAATTACTCCATTTCAGAGAAATATTGCAGCTTCAAGGTTCAGGGATGTTTGTAAAAATATTTGTTGTAATCCACTAGCCTGAGTGACACTCTGTACAAGTTTCTACTTTTTCTGAAATGCCTTTTGCAGCATTTTAAAAGAAAATAACACTGAAAGACAATATTCCTGCTGCCTTCTGGGCTAAAAAAAAAAAAAAAAAAAATAAAAATCTAAGCTGAAAAAACCCAAAGTAATTAAGATGATCTTGGGAGCTAGGTGTTGTGAATAAGTCAAGAGTACACTGGGGACATGGGTGTTACTTTGCTTAGGAATTTACTTTTTCAAGTTGAGCAAAAAAAGTTGAAAACTATAATGAAAAATTGAAATGGAAGTATAACTTCTGACATGGAGTGTTTCTGAATATGTCCTCTATTTCTTAACTTTACTAGGCACAGCCAATTTACTCAGAACAAGCCAGTCACAGTTAATGTGGTTATCAAGAATAGAAACACTTTTTCTAAGTTCAATTAGTTAGAGGACAGAATGAAGATTCCTAAGTTCTCATTTAAGGATCTGGAGGGGTGATGTCACTTTTCAAAGAAAACAGTAGGAAAATAATTTTCTGTCACTTCTTCTGAAAAAAGCTTTGAAATTGTAAGAGTAGGTCTTAAGCTAGTATGAAGCAGTGTAGCAACTTGCATTTCTGAGCCCTTATCAATGGTTTTCAATTGTAAAAATTCCCATTACGCAGTAAAGGGAGATTTGCAGGGGAAGGTTGCAACACTTACTGTTTTTTCCCTTCCTGTACTTTCAATGATAGCATAATGCTTTTTTGTGTATGTGCACTCTTGCATTATGTTGGGTAACTTCAAGGAACCTGACACTGCAAAGTTTGGAAGTCTAAGATAATAAATAGCCCACAGTAGTGCTATAGGTCAATCTCTTACACCACTGGTGGAGAAGCAGAGGGGGTGGGCAGAGACAAATGCAAGTTGGCAAGAGTGTCTGTCACTGGAAATACTGATAGGAAACTACTTGAGGAGCCTGGAAGGAAACCCTTTTGTGATGGTGGATTTCCAGAGGCAGAGCAGCCTCTTCTGAGGTCTGTCTGCAGGAGAAGCAGCGGCTGGTGCCAGTACCTCCAGTAGCTCCTGCCCAGCCCGGGGTCTGGCTGCTGTGGCTCACCTCAGCCAGGGCAAGGGACAGGTAAGCCGGGAGGAGCTGCTACCTCTGTGTCTCTCTGTTGTGATGGTGGCCGCTGCGCTGGGGTGCTGGGACCACTGTAGGTGAGCCTGCATCGTGAAGTCAGCCGGGACTGGGTACAGCTGGTGGCCTCCGAGGTGTCCCATCTGAACTGCGATTTGAGAAATGCCTCCTTAACCTTTTGAAGGATATTTTATGAAGGGGATTGTATGATATAATGTGTCCTGAAACACAAGAAATGCCTTTTACCCCTATGGCACCTTACAGAGAAAAACCTAAATTTGCGATAAGGACATTGCAGTCATGTCTGACTGGGGTATGATTTGTACATGTGACTTTAATTCCAGTTTACTCCCAGGAAAGGCAGTGAGTCTGAGGTAGGCTAGCAAGCCAGCAGGCTTTTCTGTTTCTTTTTCCAGAAGATGCATGCTTTAAGAACTGGCCAGGCAGGCTTGGGTAGCTTAGACCACTTAGGTCCATGTACCACAGATGGGGAATAATTTGCCTTTATGCCACTTGTCCTTCCCAAACCCACAACTCAGCAGTAGCAGTATTGCCATCTCTTCCCTTCTACATTACCTGAGGTGCAAGGTGTTCCCAAGTGTGTGTGAGATGAAGCCAGGCATTGCTGCTGCAGGGAAGTTTGTTGACTGGGTCTCTAGGAGAGAGGAAAAAAACCAAACCAAACCAAAAAAAAAAAATCCCTCTGAGAACAGCTGATTTTTCGGCTAAGTCCTAAAATAAGAAAATCTAATATTAGAATCTCCACAAGAGGGCATTTATAAATATTAAAATAGCATTAGTCTCCAGGGCCTGCGTTTGGAGGTGGTGACAATATGATTCATCAGATGCAATTTATTTTCACTCAGTTTTTCATACAGCTACCTGAGTTCTGAGATAAAAGCTCCTTAGTCTGAGATAAAGGTAACAGCAGGCAGCAAATATCAATCGTCTGTGTTATCTGTGGTGCAGAATATGTGCGTGTACTATTGCCAGCTCCCCAACATCCTGGTGGGATGGAAAAATTATGGAATGAGATCCTGGGGGTGAGTGCTCCACAAAAACTAGCCCCTGCCCAGTAAATGACATGAGATTGCTTAATATTAGTTAGCCTGTTAGAAGTTAATGGCTTTACTCAGGTATGTAAGTATATACTTTTATGGCTTGTTGCACTCTGATACTTAATAGGAGAGCAGCAGGGGAATTTGATCTCGCATGGTGAGAAAAGCTAGAAAAACAAAGGTAAATGGAAGGAATAATTAAGAAAAGTAGCTTGTGAGGTATGGGAGGGAATTGTAGCAAATCCTGAAGAGCCAATATAAAAAGGGACAATTAAATTGCTGAAGAGAGGTTAAAAGAAAAATACAATGAAAATAGCTCTCCTCCTGTTATGCCAGCTGCAGAGAAGTGACTGTGTCCTCAACTGTGCTTGCTCCAAGTGGTGTTCAGTGATGGGCATGGGCCCTGGTGTGGAGGACAAGGTCATCCTGGGTCCAGTCAGCTTCCTGATGTCTTCACAGCCCTGTGCCCCTCCATCCCACAGGCTCCTTTTTATTTGCCAGGCCTGTGCATTTGATTGCTATGCTGATAGTTCAGCCATTTTGAAGGGCAAGAACTTTGGAATTATAGGGAGAAGAAATAAACAGAAATTATTATAAAGAAAAAAAACTCTCTCCAAGGGGCTCGTGTTTATAGAGACTTTACAATTCAACCATATGGTGCATTCTACTCATATCAAATGCTTTTTTCCACGTGATAAAGGTTGCTTAAAACCACTGAGATTCAGCCTGAGATCTGCCACAAAAGTTTTCTAAATTGCAATACCTTTTCCCATTAGAAAAAGTCATCCAGAAAAAGCAAAGACATGGAGCCAGGTGATTTTTCCCCTGCCAATGAATATATATAGCACAGGGCTGTATGTATCTTGTTGATCTGGTGGCTTCTTCTTTAGAGTACAGTTAGAGCCACTAACAGGCTCACAAAACCTGAAGAAAATATTCCCTAGATACCATACCACAGTACCATTACATCCAGTTGTGCAGAAACAGCTCCTTACCAGACTTTGCTGTTGGGTCTTTGTTAAAATACTTATGTTTTCATTGCCCCCTCTCCCACCTGATTTGTTTGTTCATTTGTTGTTTTGTTAACTTGGAAGATTTAACAGCTTCTGGTGAATATATAGGGCTGACTTGAAGTAATTATTTTTCAAATGAGTTTTCATGCTTGAATGATCCTCTCTTGCCAAGAACTTCCTTTGGTGCTGAACTTTCTGTTACTTAAAACACATGAGAAAAACAACTTGCAAGAAATGATTGCGCCCTTCAAAACTGCTGTTGTAATAATCCTTCTAGCAAACTCGCTGTGGAGTGAAATTGTTAGTATACTTCTGAAAGAATTTAAGTGTATAAACCAAACAGGCTCTTTTTTTTTTTTTTTTTTTTTTTTTTTAAAGGGAGGGGAAGGATAACACTGAAGACCCTTGTGCCCCTGCCAAGGGCCTCTACGGAGGGCATCCTGTAGCCACAGGTCGTGTTCAAATCACTGTGGGGATGTGCATAGCCAAACAGGGCCTGAAGGCGGGAGGTGGGGATACCTCTGACACCTTCAAGGAAAAGATGGGGCTGGATCCAGCCAGAGGACTAATCATCACCTTGGTTGTAAGCAACCAAGAATGGGTCAGGCAAAAAATAATTCTTAAAATCATCTTAATTCCAGAAGTGTAATAGAAGGCAGAAGCCCCTAGGCCTTCCTCCTGTAGATGAACCTTGAGCATCTGGTGAGCTCTGACCATGGCAGGTTGGAGAAGGACACCGAGGACCCACTGGGCTGCCCCCAAAGAAGGGATTATGGTGCTGCTCATTGCTGCTCTCCTCCCCTGGGGTGCTTGGAAGCTGTGATGAACTATAGAACCGCTTAAGAAGTAAATGCTTTCTGCCTTCTTTTGCCGTTCTTGCACAATTTCTGGTGTTAAACCTAGCACCTTGATCTCCAGAGGACTTCTAAAGTGTCTACACTTTTTTTAAAAAGAAAATCAACAAATAGTTTTCCTCTTTTTCCCTTCAAAGTATGCATATTCTTTCAGTTCAGCTTTAATATCCAAGGCTGAAATTATTCATTCTTGTATTACAGAGATTATTCTACATGTAAAATGTTGCAAAGGTAAAAATGATTCTGCAAAGTTTCTAATGCTAGAGCAAGGAACATTTTACCTTTGAAAGGGAAAATTCTAGCTTAGAGATGGGATTTGCTACTTGGTTCTTTTAGTTGTGGTAGCAGTTGTGTTCAACTGACTTATAATATGGAAATGCTTGCTTTTGTATCAACTTATTTTGTAGCTTTTTTTACCATCTCTGAGCACCATCCTTTGTACAATAACCCAGGCACCAAAACTAACTGAATAAAGCAAGAAACAGTTCCAGAAATTATGTTAAGCACCTGATCCTTCACTGTTTTTTGCCTATTCAGTGCTTACACATAGTAATATTAATACAGTCACTTTAACATGGAACTACTCATGTGTAAATTTAATACACAAATGTTTGAGTAGTAGAAATATGCCTTTGGCAGTTATGTCACTCGTTCACTTGTGGCCATACTAGTAGCCTTTAGTGACATACATGTTATTTCCCATTTTATCCAAGATGCTCCAAGGTCCTACTTTTTGTTTTCATCATGATACAGATATATGAACATATGCACACATACTGGATTTCAATGCCATGACTGGTTGTCACCATTGAATTTTTTTTCCCAGGATGGCAAAAGAGAAAGAGTCACCAAAGTGTAAAGGCATTCGTATATTCAGAGCATGATCTGCCATGCTTGGAAGCTTAGTGGCAGGCAGTGCTGGCAATCCCCCAGCATTGCCGAAGAAATAGCCATTTTCAGGGTCATCAGACAACCTGGAGATTGTGCCTTCAGGTGAAAGTCTGAGAAATTATTCTTGATCTTGTATCTCTTACCTGCTAGGTGATTTTTGGAAGTTTCTTTGGGCTTTTTTGAGAGAAGGCTTCAGTAGGGGCAGACCTCAAGGTCTGTCTTGGGAGCTAGGTGTTGGCTGCGTGAGCCTTCTTGTCAACTTTGCTAGTGAAGTCAGTCTATGGGAGTAGCAGTGATACACAGTTTTACTCAGAGGGGCTATGTATGGACCCATGTGGTGTCCTTAGATATTTTCTGGGCCTATCATAGTACTTATGATCTGAGTGTAAAACGTGTGTGAATATGCACAAGGAAATTAGCAAAAACGTTGGAGTAAAAGGAAATTGTTATTTGTTCACTGTACAAACTAGAAACTGGAAAGGACAAGAGTAACTAAATAAAAAAGAAGAGGAGTCTAAGTTGCAGAACATGGACTGGGAGATGAGCTTGCTCTCGGTTAAATCTCTCTTGTCCATTGTAGCCATAAAAGCCAGTAATAAAATTCCGAATTGTCTCTGGGGGATGTATCTTCAGCAGAAGATGAGAGCTGGGGTTAACTCAAACAGTTTTGGATTGAGGGAGAATGGGGAAGGTTTTGGTTTTGACCACAGATTTGAGGCTTAATTAAAAAGTGAGCAAACCTAGCAGTGGCAATAGGTGGCAGTGTCGCCTCAGAAAAATCCATTTCTTATTTTTTTGCTTTTGCCTGGGATTTCCTCTTTTAAGGGGATGGGAGGGAATAATAACCCTCTTTCACTGTAGAGAGCATCAGGAGTCAGAAGTCAAGACTATTACTAGCTTTCATCTGAGGTTAATTTTCTTCCAGCTTTTTTTGCCATCATCTTGAGGATTTGTGTGAAGATTTCATACTTGGAATTGACCTTGAATCCTACAGTTACAAATGCAGACCCAAAGGTAGTTTTTTAATACTTGGTTTGTATGCTGGGATTTGAAAGCCTAAGGGGCCCAATCAGCTAGAAAGCAATTCAATTGATTAAGGGATGAGTTGAAGTGGTTTAGGATGCTCTGCCTGCCTGTCAGCTTTTCTGATGATTCTTTAAGGTTTCATATTTCCTGGCTTTGCAAACGGCAATCTTTTCTCCCCTGCTGCAGCGTGAGACCCTTGCAAGCAGCAGCAGTGGGAAATGTCACTAGGCAGATGAACAAAACTAATCACCAAGTGGATAAAACCTGAGAAACAACCTGCCTTTCAGGCGCACAGATGTAAAGCTTTCCCTGTCCTTTTAGTTATAAGGCTAAAGAAAAGCCATGGTCTGCAGCTCTGAACCGGGTTCAAGGCATCTTGGCTCCTTATGCTACCGCAGATGTTTTCTTATGTGACCTCTGGCAACTTGCCTAATCTCCCCCTCTGCTGCTTAGTCTGTGCAATGGAGATAGCAGTTTAATTTGCCTGTCTTCAGGGTAAAGCTTGTCTCTCGCTCTGCTGTCCTCTGCTAGAGGAGTTCTGGTATTGAATCAGACTTGATAGCTGTGTAATACAAATAAAATTAGCAGTATTTGCTTAAGAGTTTCTGGGTTTGAGGTGAGCAAGAGAAGCAGAGTAAAAGTAGCACATGGGTGAAGTCACTTCATGTGAATTGCTTCAGTGGACCAGGACCAGAGACAGCCTGATCCTAAACTGGAAACCAGCAGGTAGATCACTGACCTAGAATATGGAAAGATCTAGATTAAATTTTCTCCTTGGCCAGAAGGCATCTGAAGCTTCCAACTAATAGGAAGGAGCACTAATTTGCAGGAAATGGGATATTTATGGGAAAACAGGGCTTGGAATCCACTAATATTCATTTTGTGCACAGGAGAGGGAAAATTATAATTTACTGCCATGCTTAGGGCACTCAGATGAGTAGTAAGAATTGCAGCACAGATCTTACCTGCTCAGGCTGATGTAAGGAGTGCTGCTCATGGCTAGGTAGCAAAAGGACCTAAACAGGGCTGAAACTCCCCCTTGTTATCTCTTCTGAGGCAAAGAACTTGGCCTTGGCTGCCTTCCCCTGCCAGTTCACTGCACAAGGCTATATTGGGTAAGTCCTTCTGGGTTTTTTTTTTGGGGGGGGGGGGGGCAATTGGGGCC
>JANZLO010000049.1:18741844-18752337 GCA_026937515.1 Polyboroides typus
CCCCCCAAGTGGGCACTCAAATTTAGCATAGATATTTTAAAAAAAAAAAAAAAATTTTCCTTTATATTACCACTGGAACAAGTGGTACCTTTTTTCTAGAAAGGTTGGGGCTAGGGTCAAGGTACAGTCTCCAACATTGCCTCTCAGGTATATGAGAGCCTCTACTTTCAGTGGGCTACTTGTTCTGTACTGCATTCTTGGTACCGGATCTGCATCGATAACTGATGCTGGTATGATGGCCAGTGCTCGGCTGCTAGCGAACACTGAATGTGTTTGGATTCTGAATCCTGTGGTGAATTTAGGTAAAAGATGTCTTGCTTCACTGACTGACCTGAAAGCTGTAAAATGCCACTCTGCTCCTGTTGTGAAGAACTGCTGATCTGCATGGCTAAAAATTAGACTTCTCATATGTTCCCCTTTCAGAGTCTTAAAGCTGCTCAGTGTGCAAAGGGAGTTAAGTCTCACTGTTGACACAATTGTTTTGAAAAATCACCCTGTGGAAACTTATTTGCTATGCAGTGAGATGAATTCTGGGAAATAATTGTGGTTTTTCTCTGGCTGCAAGTGTGTACACTTGTTACTTCTGTGCTTACAACTGATCTTGGAATGGTTTGGCAGGGGGAGTTGGCATACCTTGGTGGAGCAAGCCGATGCTCCTGTGTCGCCCACACATTCCACCCTCTGGATCCTGCTTTGTTGGTTGTGCTTTGCTCTGTAGGAAAGAAGCGTGTATGAATGTAAATGCCTTTAATTGTTGCAAAAGTAGCTCATCAGTAGGTCACTGAGACATGCAAAGGAGAGAATTCCTGTGGGCCAGGTCCCTGGCAGATAACCTAGGACAAACCCCCATAGTAAATAGAGAATGGAGTTACCCAGCAACTTTGAACAGCAGTAAAATGTGGGATGCTGTTAGAAGAAAAGAATCACTTCTTAGCTTATGAATTTTGGGCAGCTAATTGTGTGATATTTTAGATACAATATGATCATTATCCAGACTAACAAATCTTTCTCCGTGCCTGATGCTTATGGAAACTATCTCCTACAGACAGGCCTCCTGAGCATTTGCTTCCTTTATATCTGTATATAGGTAGAAGTCTGTAGAGATTCACTTGGCGATAACTGTTATCAAGAGTCCCTGCAATATGAAAATGCTAAAATCCCACACCACTGAATTTAATAGGAATTAAGTACCTGAACATATGCTGGGTGTCTCGATTCTCAGAATAGTATTTAATTAAAAATCCCAGGTATAAATATTCAGGTTTGAATTAATAAGAAATTAATATGAAATCTATGGTTATAATATGGATTATTACAATAGATAACAATATATTTATATGCATATTATAATTAATATCTTTATTATAATTGCATATTAATAATTAATATGGTATGGTATTAATTAATATGAAATCTACAGTTAAATTTGCACCAAGCTCCTCTAAGTCAGGTAGCTGTAAAAGAAAGATGTCTCTGCCCTATTCCAAGAAAAAAAGAGGTAGCAGAAGATATACCATGAAAACGGGTATTCTCTGGATCTTATTTCCTCATCTGCTGCTGTTCAGTTTGTGCTGCTGCATTTTCCACTGTGGAATAGCTACTTGCAGAGGATGAGCTATTTTCCTGAGCTGTGTTCTTGTAAAGCACTACCCAAAGTAAATGGAGATGGGGAAGGCTGTCCCACATGGCTCTTTCTACATAAATGCCGTCAGCTATTGAGATGAGTTAGATACTCGAGCTGGCTGTGGGAACTTGGATGTCTACTACGTATTCCTGCTGCATAGCACTTATGAACAATTTTGTGGTTTTTATTGGAATAGAAAAACAGGAGTAAGACAGCACAAAGGTGAACTTGCTAAAAAAACCCACCTCGCAGCCTTTAAAAATGACTGCAAATAGTCAAAATTATCTGATGGTCTGGCACTAAAAAAATGAATTATTCCTTCAGTGTTCAGTTCAGTCCTATGTCCCCATTCTTTTGCATTATTTTTTAAGAACATATTATTCTGCTTTTTCTCTTTGTATGAAGTCTGAAATTGCATTTACCATATCTGTCACAGCTGGCCTGGAGCACTTCTAGCCCTATCTAAAAATCTTTATATATAAAAGGAGAATGTAACTTTATTATACTTTCCTCAGTGAGACAAATGCCATTTCATAGGTTTTCTTCTCTTCCTTTTCTTTTTAAGCTGGGGGGCGGGGGGGAAGGAGAACCAAACTTTTAATAGCAGGCTACATTGTGATGTGTATTAAAGCAGTATCATTCATGTATTAATACCTGTTCTGTTACTAAACACACAAGTCTTTCAAGAGCTAAATAAAAGCATTCATAATACTTTCTTAGCCTAATACTTTGAAATATTGGTAAATGATAGAAATATTCCCTCATGTAGTTCATACTGCTAGCTGATAAAGCTTGGAAATCTCCTAAGTCTTTACGTACTCTTAAGAGAAGTGGTATTGTACTTAAAGCAGTGAGACTTTAACTGTCACTTTCCCTCACTTATCCCTCACTGTGGCCACTGTTATACCATGATAACTTACTGTATTTGGGAAAGTGAAATAAATAAGGCCAGTATACTCCTGTCTATGTCCAGTTACTCTATTGATGCAACTGTAGGCAAAAAAAAAAGATGGTAAACCTTTAACTGATCTATTCGTGAGTAAAACTTAAGTGGCAGATATGGTAAAATACATGTATCTCAAGAAATTGATGAGGAAAAAGAGATATTAAAAGCGAAGTTAATTTTTCCAGACTTGACATTTAATGTTTTATCTTGGGTTCAAGCAAAAGCAGAACTAAATATATGGTCCAAACTAACCTGTCTCAAGCCCAAATACTGATTCTTTCAGATTTCCGTATGTCCCCTTGCTCCTGATCTAATCTACAAACACATTTCCTGCCAAACTACTTTCTACCTAGCATTTGCTTAGCAATGGTTCTCACTGTAGCAAATTTATTTGCGAATCTGAGGTACTCATTGGCTAAATTCTATAGAAATCTGCCTAAAAGGGGGGGAGCCTGAGCGCTGGAATAGCTGTTTCTATTCATTAATATTTAATTACCTTCTCAGAGTATGTTATAGCTATATGAAGTAAATAGCTAGAGCTGTAATTTCAAGCCTGAAATACATCCAAATATAGTTCCAGGAGAAACTGCTATCAAACCTGAAGTGCGTGTACAAGCCAGGTTATGTTGTCTGCCTTCTGCAAATACAATTTTTTTCCTTTCCATGCTGTTTCCAGTCCCTATTTCTCTTGTTTGCTTATGAAATGACATGGGGTGTAATTACAATCCAGTAAGGTTTTCATATAAAAGAATCTTCAGCATTTTGTAGAAGCAGAGGTGGTGACACTGGAACTGAACTAGCCTGCCTCGAAAAGATAAAATTTAAATAATAGAGAAATACTGGCTTCTAGTAATTGCTAGCTCAGGCTAAAGCTACCAGGAAGTTGTTCCAATTGTTAAATGTACTATTTATATGTATGGATGGGGAAGATTTGTTGTTGTTGTTGTTGCTTTGGACAGCCCTAACAGGCTAACTATTTTCCTGCACCCCAGCCCCCATTCTTCTGAATGCTTTTGAAGAAGTACAAGACTGTTGCTTTTATGTTTCTTTTCCCTATGCCCCCTTTTTGGCTGAGAAGAAAAATGGATTTCCCAATGGGCTAAAGTGAGAAGAAAAGAGGGAAATCTGATTCAGGAATCAATCTTGCTGTCTGTCAAGCTTAGTAAGTGGCCTTGTGTATGAATGCATGCAGATACCAAATTACTGTTTTGCTCAAAACTTGGGTTTTGGCCCACCAGGTTTTGAATGCTGTAGGGAAGACTTTATCCTTGAATTGAGTCTCTAAGCTACATGCAGAAGTTGTGTAGTAAGTGTAATGGAGTTGTTAATTATCCTGTAGCATACATGCAGTTATTAAGTTCCACATGTGACCAAGAGGTGAGGTACTGAAAATGAGCATTTTGTTTTGTAGGATTATTTTAATTACCTTATTGTAAATACAGCTCTTGATCCATCAAGAAAGATGCTCACAGTAGGGTTCTTCCATGTTTTCAAAGGCTGTTCTCTCCTGCTGTTTCCTAAACAGCTATTCTTCAAGGCCTTTCTTGAGCACCTGTGCAAGAAAAAGGGAAAGCTGATTTGAGATTTAGTTTCATGTTTAGTGGGGAATGGGAATGGTAGGATGGGAGGAGGAAGGAGGGATTAGTCCTTGTCACTATGGCACTAATGAAAGTATGCTTCTTGGTGAAAGAAATTTGTTCTGCTTTGAAGTCAGTGGAAGGACTAATGGCATGGAGGAGTTGACTAGTGATGTGTAACACTATGCAAATATGTGTATTTTCAGCTTGAAACTGAAAGTAATTAGTGTCTTCTGTCACTTCCAAGGAGGTATTTTTCTGCCACCTGCTGTGGATATTGTTCCCAATGCATCCCAAGTAGGCATAGCACATCATGCTAACATAAAGCCTTTTGGTCTGAGCATGGTCCCTGCAAGCCTAAATTCTAGTATGTGTGACTTTTCCTACAGAAGAGAGTTTGAATGAGGCTAACAATGTGCTGAGAGAGACATATTTCCAAAGGAGCGCATTTTCAGTCTTGGGTGTTTATCTTCTCTTTTGTGGAGGTAGCTGATATCAGTCAGATGGTTTAAAGCCTGTCGGGACCACTAGAGGAGGAAAAAACCCTCTCTTCCATCCCAGTTTTGAGGAAGATCATCTGAAGTAAAAGGCAAAAAGAGACACTACAATGCAAAGCGTACTAGCTGTGCTTCTGGCACACTGATGCTTTAGCCAGCTAGATGAATACCTGCTGATTGTCACTTGTTTGGTGAGCATTCCCTCTGTTCCCTCTACTTCTTCCTTCCCCATTGGAATGACTGTGCAATTATTCTTTCAGTTGTGTTTTGGCTTTTTGATAGAGGTACCAGAAATACTTCGCTCTGAACCTTTTTCTTAAACAATTCGACTACGTATCTGTATGTGTCTCCCCTTTGTTTAGGGATGAGTTTTATTTAAAATCTGACTCCTAGAGACAGATTTTTACCCCTGCACAGATATACTACTTCTGGTTTTCTTTAGGTATGAATTTCTGAACTTACTTTCTCTGAAAGCCTTGCTTCCTTTTCTGTTTAGTACAAATTCCAAATAATTCTTTATTGAATTTAAACTCTCAGCTGGGCCTAAGTTTAAGCAGGCTTATGAGACTGCCTTTCTCATATAAAAGGCCTTAGCAAGATTTTAAGGGGTTTGAACTTCCCCCACAATGGGGAAAGAAGAATGAATTCAGAAAGTCTAATTGAGCAGCCAAAGAGTACTTTGGGGGTAAAGCAATCAATGAAAGATGACCCTTTGTCTTGAAGAACCATAGGCCTTACGCTGATGGGAACTAAAAAAAGGTGGCTGCAGTTTCATATAGTTTTGGCTGGGTTTTTTGCTTACTAACTGATTTCAGCCATCTTTACCTTTTCTGTAGTGGACAAATGCTTCAACTGTTCTTGATGATTTTTTTTTTAAATGCTACTTTCTCATGCATTTTAATGTATGTTTTAAATAAGCACATCTGTAGTGTTACCACACTAGCATCACTAGTGTTATCATTATTAGTTTCTTCTTTTCTGTTCTATTAAACTGTTCTTATCTCAACCCATGAGTTTTACTTTTTTTCCTGATTCTCTCCCCCATCCCATTGGTTGGGGGGAAGTGAGTGAGCGGCTGCGTGGTGCTTAGCTGCTGGCTGGGGTTAAACCGTGATGGTTCAATACTTCTTGGATCAGGGAGAAGCTATGGGGGGAACAGGAGTAAATTCAAATCTATGGCAAACCATTAGATCTGGTTCCTAAACAGTAACTAACCTCTAACAAATCCACCACTTGTGCTACTTATTTACATTGTAAAGTGGCTGGCTATCGCTGGTGACTACCCCTTAAATTCAGCATAAGAACTGGAGTAACAATAGCCTCTCCTAGTGATGCTGGCAAGAGGTGAGACTTGCATGGTGACAAACTCTTCATGTGGCTTTGAGTCAAAGCCTCCATTTTCTTTCCATGCTGATTCTTTCCCTTTTTTCTCTTCCCAGTCCCTCTTATTGCATTGGAGAATGACAGGAAGAAATACCAGTCTTGGAGCTGCCTTATCCAGTACTTGTGTGAATTAAGAGCAATGCAGAGTGGGTAGAAGGAACTGAGTCCCAGTTCTGTCACCTTTATACCCTCTCTAGAATCACTTTGCAGAGGTATCATCAATCTAGATACAGCAACAAGGAACCAGCGTGATGTATTTACCGTGCTGCTGATGGGCCTGTGCTGTAACTCCATGGAACCACTGCTGCACGGTCTGTAGGTGCCGGCTTTCTGACACAGCAGCATCACAGACTTGTTGGCTGGGGCACCTCGATTGCCTGCCTTCCCTCTGTGGGGGAAGTCTGTAGCCTGCTGCCTGTTTGTAACATGACAGTTTAGAAATGCCAGAGGCTGGAAATTGGACCAAATGTGCCATTCATAGAGATACAAACGGGAATCATTTAAAGCTTAAAACATTCTCCGGCTTTTCCTCCCCTCTCTCTTTTCTAAAGGTTAAGCTATTCGTGTAGAAACATTAAGCCAGCTGTAGAGAGGTTGCAAGACTGTTCCAGCTGCACTGTGATGTGATTTTTTTTATTTTTTTTTTTTATCTCCCACCCTAACAGGCAATGTCAGTCATAATTAGTGTTATACATAAATTCCTCACTGGGATGCAGGCTTCACATGATTAGGAACTAAACCATGTAGAGTGCTGCTTGTGTGACTGTAGTTTCAATTAACAGATTCAGGGATGAAAAACCACAGTGAGAGATGATGGCTGAGGTCAGACAGGTTATCTCTTTTATAGCAGTTGTCATCTTAAAGGACAAAACACAAATGAAAGGGGGTTTCATTAACCTGCCTAGGGAAATGGCTGCCACAGATAGTGTGTCAGCAGGAAAAGCATGGTCAGGCCAAAATTCTTTCCATGACCTTGATCACTGCTATAATCATCCTAATTCCCAATGGGTATGGTAACGAAGCGCAGCACAAGCCCACTGTAGCCTAGCTCTGTTTCATCGGTGAAGCGTGTAAGCAGATTATTACTGGGCTGATCAGTGCTCTTGCCAATCAAGAAACTCTTGTTATTTCAGAGCAAAGTGCAAGAAAGCCAGAAGATGAAATAAATACTGCACAGTGCTGGGCAGAGACAGAAATCCACCATTGTAGTCTGGGAAAGTGACCTCGGATTTCTTGCTTTTCTTTCAAGGGGCCTTTAAGCTCTGGAATCCCATCCTGAGAAACTTTTGAGGGATACAGTATTTGAAGGGGGGGGTGGGGTAAAATACATTTATAGGGCTGGCATTAGCATTAGAAAAGTAGGTCTGCCTGGGGTAGGAGACCGTCAGCAGTGGCAAGGCACCTACAGACATGCTCCATAGTTGGTCTGTGCCGCAGCTCTGGGGAGCTGGGTGAAGTGACTGCCATGGAGAGATGTTGTTATGGAACTGGCTCACTTTTGGAAACAGCGGTTGCTGTCTCATTCCTCAGGCCCTCAGTAGTACTGGGGTTCTTCTCTGTCCCTCTGGCCTTGCTGTGCTCATTTAGTGCCTGCTCCTGGCTGCTTGCCATGCTGCAGCCCCTCAGTCTAAGGGGAAGATGGAGATAGTGAAGATGTGGGGCAACAACTAACTTGCCTCCATTTCTGAGCAGAGTTGAGCCGACCCTAGGTGTGTATAGATCTTTCTTCACAAACATGTTTACCCTTATCCTGCAAAACATTAACCCTATTACAATTTTTAACAAAAGGAAAATGGAGAACTGACTGGAATTACCTTATCTGAAAATGCACAGGATGTTACCCCTTACTGCAAATGTAACCTGCTGGCCCTAATGCTTGTTGCTACCCAGACTGCACTGAAAACACCAGGGTTCATGGAGGGAAAGGAGCCTGTTTCAGAGAACAAACAGCTTGAGAAGTTAGATTTAGAATCCTTGCACTGGAGGGGAAAAAAACCCATAACCCAAATTGTATATGCTAATTTTACTATCTTGGTGTGCTTATTTGGCCCACAGTAGTATGAATTGTTGCACCAGGTAAAAAGTCCAAGACTTGAAGGATAATTTCAAGCCAGAGCCCAGAACATGTTATGGGAAATGAGGCTCAGTTGCCCCTGTGCAACATGTTAAAAAGTGAGGAAGTTCTCTATATGCAGACAGAGTGCTCTTCAGGAATAGTGATACTACCTCTTCTGGCCTGTATTCTTTTCGTTTGTTTGCTGCTTGTGAGACCACATGGAGGGAAACACATGGAACAAAATGCAGTTAAGTATCTGAAATGCCTTCTTATTTAAAAAAACTCTCTGAATAGATATCTGTATTTTTTTTTTTTATTTTTTTTTTCCCCCCACCTGCTGGCTTGGAGATAAAATCAGAGAGATGGCATTCATCACCTACTTTTGCAAACATGAACATAAGTGTAACTTAGATGAGAAATCCTAATAAAAGTGAAAAGTGGATGGACTGTTTAGTCAGTAAAGTTGCTTTCATAAATATTTGCAGAATTAGAGATTAAAAGTGGAGCCGCTACTGTGACCATAGAGGCAGGCAGATAATTCCCAAAATAATTTACATTTAGTTTCTTTCTGCTTGGGGACAGATGATACCTCTGCAAAGTGATTCTAGAGAGGGTATAAAGGTGACAGAGAACTGGGACTCAGTTCCTTCTACCCACTCTGCATTGCTGACTTGAATCAAGATCTATCAAGAACAGCCTGATCTTATGGAAGAACAAATGTATTCTACTTCTCATGGCTGTTTGCGTAGCATGGAGCTCTTCTATGGGTCAGGATCTTCTGCCTGCCATTTCTGCTTTCCTCTTTTCCTTCAGCAGACCAGGAGTGTCCTGACTGGAAGGAACAGATGTTCCTATATTCCAGGAGTTGCTTGATTTAGGTACATGAGTTACAAGGCTATGGCAAATAAGTCATGCAGATGAAGTTGCCTGTGTGCTATTTGGGAGGGTCTTAGACCAGCAGGGAAGAGTAGATAGTGGCTTCTTGTTCAATAGACTCACTACACACACAGTAAGGCTCTGGATATCTCTGTCTTCAGAAATCACTTGTAGGTTGAATGTTAAAACAGAGGGGGAGAAGAGTAAACAATCCCATCTTCCCCTCAACCTTTTACTTGCTGATAGACACTGATCTACAACCGATGTAACATAGTGATGGCACAGAGTGACCTTCATGTATGCAGATAGTTCAGAACTTGGGCTGTTCACATCTTTCAGTATTAGAGCTCATCTGCATCTATAAATGTTCACCTCAATGATTACTTTCTGACGCATGCTTCGGATGGTCTGCAGTTCCCAGTCTGCATCACCTGGCTCCCCTGGTTGATCTTCAGGGCTATCTCCAAGCAGAATGCCTATGAAATAAGGTTATAAAATGAAAGGTCCCTCTGCTTTCAACACAGATGTGCAACTGTTATGCCCAAAACACAGATGAGTTTTGATTTCACTTTTGATTTTTAACGGCAACTATTAAGTGAATAAGAGAAATATTTTTTTAAAATTGTAATGGCTTGCAATTTAAAGGAAGAACTGAACTGTTCCCTTCCAGCTTGTCTCTCAACACCCTTACTCCTCATTTGGTTCTTGTTAACAGCTGTTTTTGAAAGCCTGTCAGCTCCCAAAGCAGACCCCTAGTACTTGCTCCCCTTCATTCAGTGGGAATTAACCAGGTCTCCCTGGGGCTAGTAAGAGCTGGATGGGGTTTTTTTTCCATACATCTGGGCTTCTTGTGTGGCAATGCAGGGAGAGTGTTAAAACCAAATGACTTAACTGCAGCCTTCCTGACTGTTAGGAAGGATCAACCCTAATATGGGAGAACAGAACTGAAGTTACAGGTAGAGAGCTGCTTTCATTTGAAAGTAGCATCATTAAAAAAGAAAAAAAAAAATTGAACTTCTGAAATACATTTTTATAAAGCTAGAAACAAATGTGACTTTTCTAGTACATCTGCAAGGAATTATATCAAACAAACGCTTTCAAGCAGACAACATAATGGCCTATTAGAGAAACACAATGTCACTTGTAGGTGGCTAGAAGTACAAAGTAGGAAGATGATAGCGTCACTAAATGCTTTTTGTAAATTGCAAGGATGGGTGTTCACTGAAATGTTTTCCGGCTGAGTAGAGATACAAGTGCAGATAGATGGGGGCAGGAGGTGCCAAGAAGGCTGTTTTCCCATCAATCTCTTAATCTTTATTCTGACTCAAGCATCCAAAAATTGTGGGTTCCTTACTGAGGCTTTAACATCATTCAGCTATGAATAGATACCAAGT
Source organism: Polyboroides typus (assembly GCA_026937515.1). Lineage (NCBI taxonomy): Eukaryota > Metazoa > Chordata > Aves > Accipitriformes > Accipitridae > Polyboroides > Polyboroides typus. The sequence goes on from JANZLO010000049.1 coordinate 18,752,198, forward strand.
GAACATAGAGACAAGTGTCCATGTCTGTTTCTCTCTCCCTTTAAAGCAGTGTCCAGAATGCTGTAATCTTGCTATGATTATGGGGCAGACACCCCCCCCCCACCCCCACCCCCCAATTCTGTTTTCTGGTGTGTAGGGAG
>JANZLO010000049.1:18775746-18797684 GCA_026937515.1 Polyboroides typus
CCCCCCCCCCCCCCCCCCCCAACATCTGGTTGCTGTTCCTCGAACTTTGGTTGTTGGCTGCTTCTTAAAGCAAGCAAGACTGAAGTGGGAAGCTTTTCTTTTGCAAGTGCATCCTTAATTATTTCTTTGTCCCGAATCATTCATGGCCGTTTGTTTAATGGCTACTTTGTAGAAGTGATTATTAGATATAGGTAGAAAACAGAAACGCTCTGGAAAAAACTTATTGAACAGACCTTTATGTGCAAAGAGATGTTACTGAAGTTAGACTGTATAGCTGTTGGTCACCATAAAGGCAAACTGCTTAAAGTAGCTTCTACACAGAAGGTTGCTGAGGTGAGGGAGTGCTTTGTAACTGGGCCTGTGGCAGCCATGCTCTATCAAAGCACTGTTTGGCTGTGGAGAGCGATTGGTAGAGTGACTTTTCAAGGAATGTAGATTACAAACATAGAGGGAAGTAAACATCAGGAGAGGGATTGTCTTCCAAGTTGCGAGCTACTTTTGTCTTGCTGCTGTAACTATGCAAATACTCCTGGAGTCTTTTGGCTGCAGCAGTAATGTCACTGTTCCCTCAATCCAGACTCAGTAAATGGATGGGATTTGCAAACTGATTGCTAATTACTTTTTAAAAATTTGCCTGTTTTCCCTACATTATAACTCCTGCTTTTAAGAGAAGCTGAGAAAACTGGGAGTTTCGATTCTTTTTATGCTAAGTAGCTGAACCTGACACAATGAAATGTGTGTTATGATTAGCGTTTTATATCAATTACTGTTGAAAGAATGATGGTATGCCAGTTGTGTAGGTGACACCAAACACATTAGACTTCTACTCTTTTCTGATATTCAAGAACTATGGAGCTGTGTATAATTGTTTTGTGAGTATTATGGCTGGTATACGTTTGTACCTGAAATAGTCCTCTTGCAAAAGAGAAAGTTTATGTATCCAAGAGATACATAGGACTCCTCTATCAAACTGACACATTGCGTGGGTGTAAGTTGGAAGGAAACAAAAATTATCAGTGATGACATATATACAAATCTCTGATCATCACCACTTTTATTCTACTGCTATGCACATTTAAGATGGAGTGAACCCATGGTAATTTAAAACATTTAAAGAAAATTGTCCCACTGATTTTTATACTGAAGCAGCATACTTTGCTTGGAGATTGTCTATATAGAACAAAGTTTAAGAGCTCAACAGTACAAGGGACAGGAAATCTGTAATGTTGCTGAACAAAACTTCTAAAAAGGCCTCAAGAGATACTAATGAACAAAATAGTGAATACCAGAGGCTACTAAAAAGTGATCTTGATGACACAGCCTCTGTGGAGCATGGATGCCATTATCAAAAGCTTCTGTCCAGGTTTTGTTTTTTTTTTCCTTTTAATTTTTTTCTGTTCTGTTAATGTTTTTCAAGGGCATGATTGTCAAATTTCCAAAGTCATTGCCTGTAATGAGAGGGCTTTGGATCCCATCCAGATGTTATATTTTATTTAGTAAGTGAGCGAGCAAGATTCTCACTTCTTGGACTTAATGGCTGTATGAATTAACTGAAGAATGGTTCTGCTGTTAGTAAGAATTTTGCTTGATGATGCTTTGAAGATACAGGCAATTGTAACTCTGAGACCTTACTCTCATTATGCTGCGGAACAGATGACCTGTGTGGTGTAGCAGTTTAGATACTGAAGGCAAATGTAATACTTTTGGAGACTAAAAATACGTGAATTTGACTGGGTCTTGTCTTTCAGAGTCAAATTAAATGTGGATTTTCAGAGATGACTTGGACAATCCTACCTGTTTAATAAGTCAGGCTTCCCAAATAGTGATGATGAGAAATAAATGAAAAAAAAAAAAAGTGGGGTTTGTTTTTTTTTTTTAATTAGAGAGAGAGCAGTCTGTATGGAGCATTTTCAGTCTTTTCTGTGCAATGGGAAACTTTATACTGAAAGAAGAGTTGCTTACCTAACAGCTGGGCTCCAAAATCTGGAGCTTTCAAAAAATGTACGTGTACCACCAAATGTAGGAAGTGTCATGATAAAAGCAATGTAACATCTAGCATTAAATAATCCCTTTCTCTGCAGCTGTTATCCACTCAACCTCCTCCCTTTGAAGTTTATAGAGAAACTTTGAATGGTTTGGATGGAGATATGAGAGGAACACATCGTCCTGAGCAGGACTGAGACTTATTCACAAAAAATCCTAATCCTTGCACTGCATGTTTCATTCTTTCAACTGAAACTAGACCAGTATTCGTTTTCTTTAATCATTGCTCATATAGAAATATATCTAGTAAGATTTCTTGTACATGCATTTGTTATTATGCAGACTTCAAATATTACATGTTTGATTAGGCCTCTAGTTACTACCTTCAGTTCTTTGGTCTTTTGGCCTTGTGGTTTTTGTGTTGTCTGCAGCTTACAAAGGTGTGGCTAAAATTCTTCTGCATTCTTCCAAGGTGTTTCATAGTCAGAGTAGTCACACATATCAGAGACAAAGTACTAATTAATTTAGCAAGTGGCTGTTATTTTGAGATGGCAGTGAAATATGTGTCTCTTAGGAGTAAATCAATAAAAAATCTTTATTCCTGTTTCCTCCAAGCTGTCCAGCTCTCCCCTGCTTCCACCAAATGTTTAGAGCTAATATATACTATTAGAAACACACACTGACAAACTTGTCAACTGTAGAGTGGAAAGGAAGACTGTCTAATGTGGTGGTCTTTACAAAGTAGAAATGTACAAGTTTCCCTTGGTTATGACTCATTACATGTAGTCTAAAGAATACAACACATTGAAACTTTTTAGAGTGCTTGTAGGAAGGTCACAGTGTGTCTCCAGCAAGAAGGTCACATTTGTTACAAGCTTAGCTAAGAGCTTGAGACAGTCAAAGACCCCAATATTGTAAAGAGCTGTTCCCTTTACTGCTTAATAACATTTTAGTGGAAGGCCACCCTGAATGAAGATGCCTATGCCAGATTTACAGAAGCTTGCAGAATAAAAGGAGCTGATGGACTGATTCCTAAATAAGAGAGTTCAGCTGGAGAAGGAAATTAGGCAGAATATGACAGGGGATCGGATATAATGAATGAGCTGGAAAGCAGTTAGGTATGTTTAGTGCTACAGAAAGGTTTGAGGTTGTTAATGATCTAGATATATTAAAGGCAACAAACACTTTAAGAAATTGAGCGGGAATTCTGGGAAAGACTTGAGTAATTTCAATACCTTCTTTTAATGCAATACAGATTCCTTCAACATGGTTGCGGTTAGCCCTTGGGTTTTTTTTCCCTTCTGTTTTTTGTTGGGAAGTGACTGTAAGGTACTAATGTATTCCTAAGGAGTTGCAAACCTTTCAGTCCTCCTCAGGAGATTTTTTTTCTGTAGGTTTTGGCATTTCTGTACCTGTATTGATGAGGGATGGAAGGAGATACTGGATTAGGAGGGTCTGTATCCTGAGCTGCAAATGCCCTTGTTCTGCATGCCTTGGCTGTCTTCTGGGTCTAATCCATTGGTCTAGCAATAAATAGTTTGTGTTGCAGTTCCATTTGGGGGAACCCTGCAAGGGAGAGTCCTCCCAGCAGGAAGAGGAGTATCAGAGAAACCATCAAAGAGGGAGAAAAGGGCTATAAGGAACAGAGAGAATTTGAAGCCCCGTTGATATCTGCCAGTCTTTCCCAGGTGTGTTTTACTCTGGGATAGTCACATGCAGTTTATCTGAAGAGAAACCAGATCCAGCTCAGGTGGTGGGGTTTTCTGGGGGTTTGGTTTTGTGTTTTTTTTCAGATTATGGAAACTCTTGCCGTACTACATGTTAGTTCATAAAATGTTTTGTCAAAGGCATTTTTCATGGCTGACTTTGCACTCTGAAGCTCACGTATGACTGGAGTAACAGTGCATGGAGACTTTTTGACCCCTTTTGCTGTCCTTGATGACTTTGTGGAGTCAAGTTTTTGTTGAGGTGCTAGCTTCAAAACTGTGTTGGCACACCACCCTTCACCCTCCTTTACTTATTTCTAGCTTGCGAATAAATCACATCTTTCCATATTGAGGCACCTCAAGGGTTACAATGCAGCAATTATCCCTGTCTGTTTGCTCCCTCACTCTGCAGTTTGCATTTGATAAAATCGATGTGATAAGTTTTCTGTTATATCAGAAGCTTCCAAAAGATTCATAGAATTCAAATATATGGTAGAGAGTTATGTTAGGCTGCTGATAGCCAGCTCTTGTGGCAATGTGGCAATTTCCTTTAACTGAACTTAGTGTTAAGTGCTTCAGAAGATTCTGCTGAATATTGGCGTGTGCCACCTTTGTGTTGTCCTAGCTTGGCTAGAGGAGTTCCTGGTATATTTAAATTGAGGTTCTTAAGACAACTTGTTACTTTGGAACCATTTCAGGAAACAGCTATGTGGAGCTGCCCAGACTTTTTTGGGGGTTGCAAAGTGCCGCTTTCCCCAGGATTAACCCTCCCCTACCTTTGAGGTGAGAAGGGTGGAAAGTGTGTCTTCAGCAGTGCCTAGCCCAGAAGTCTACTTTGGTTGTTTATGGTGCTGTTGGCAGCATAAACAGTAACCTAGTGCAATTAATTTTACCTCCTTGGACCTGAATTCTCCATGTTTTGGATAGGAGTGACTCATGCTGACTCCTTTGTAAGGTGTTTCCAGGCCTGCTGATGGCAGCTGTTGCAGAAGAGCTGCGTGCAGCTAATATGCCCATTGAGCATGAAGTAGCTATGTCAGGTAATATGTTGTCATTCCTCAGTTAATAAATACAGTATGGCATCTCGTTTGGAGTGAGAGAGAGCAGTGCTCTCCAAAGTGAGGTGTGTGCACCCAAGATGATCCATTGGTGTGTGGGAGAAAATATTGGCACTTCCGTTGACGTTCATTTTTTTAGACAAAAAAAATAAGAACAAAATTAAGCTTTACTAACATTAAATATATGGCTTGACACTGGTGCCCTCACATGGTCCATGTGTCAGATGGCCCCATGTAAGGTACGCAGTGTATCCTGAGGGAAGAGTGGGTGCTCCAAAACATGGAGAGGTTGATAGTGGTGCCTTCACTCGTTCATTCACTTTAAGTGTATTGTCATGTAGTACAGTTTATGTGTGTCCAGTTAAGTGGATTTAAACATTATATTACCTAGTTTTAACTAAACTAACCCTCACAAAATAGACAAGTGTCTTAAAAAGATTCCTGCAAAGAAACTGTGGGTTGATTGTAATACTAATAATGTGAGCACAAGTGAACAACAAGAAAATGGCAGACCTGACACTTCTCCTACTCCTAGGAGAAGCTCTTTGTCAGCCGCATTGAGGTAAAAACAATGATGTCCTAATCGGATCTGACAAGAACTTGGCCCCCAAAAATTTGAAATTATCAGTGTCAAAATAAACTGAACTTTGAGCCAGACCTTTGAATTGCTGCATTACAAAATGTTGAACCAAGATTATAAAAAATAATGGAGCATATTTGATCACATAACTCTCCTGAAAAAGAATGAAATTTAAAAAAATAATAATATCTTTGGAGGAGAGCAAAAAGGATTTTTGTTCTGTTAATAAGTAAAATAAAAATTAAAAATACTGTTTATTTCATCTTTCATCCTTTTAAATTTATATTTTTGTTTTAAAAAGTACATAATATATTAGTACTGTAGTACCTGTATGTGCTTTTTAAAAAAATAAATATACATCTATTGAGGGTGCATGCTCAGATTTTTTTATTGATAGACGTACATGATCAAAAAATTTGGAGACCACTGATCTAGACAATAGACACTTAAACAGTACATAACAGATTAGATCATTTGCCTTCATTGATTTGGTGTCCTACAACACTCCAGACTGTTGGTGTTGTGAGGGAATTGAAATTTTCCTGTGGTTGACCAGTTTGTTTCACATGGGATGTTACAGAGTTGAACCAGTTCTGTCATGTACTGAACGCAGTGTCCTGTGAGGCTGCTGTTACTCTGAGGCACATGTTGTGCAGTGTCTGAGTAATGAATTCGGCTAAAGAGCCTACGTATTAACTGCTGTTTTTTTGTTGAGTTCATTAATGTCCTTTTTTAGGTTTTAGCTTTTCAAAGTTAATGGCTTTGACTGGAGTGATTAGCACTAACCTTGGTGCCTGTGGCAAGGTTAAAATGACATAAAATGTTTTGGAACACAAACTTTGTCATGGTCCTCATTATGTGAAATACCACTGTATAAGTCGGCCAAGGACACCTTGATTAGTCTGTAACGTCCTTCTGTTAACGGTTTCTTTTTTCCCCCAATGATAGATACTTATTAATACAAGGTATATAATGAAGATTTATTTCTAGGGAGCTATATACGTGCTCATGTATTTCTGATTATATAGCAATTTTTGAACCAATGGTAAAAGACTAATGACCGAAGGAAAGACATGTGGAGATTGGAAACTTTGCCAACTCTGAATGTAAAACATGGTGCTTTTTATGTTGGTTCTACATGAATGAATGTATAATCATGTATTTAAATGTGAATATCAAACATTACTTTGTGATAATGAGCTAGCACATTATATTTTGAAAGCATTGCACAGAGAAATGCAATCAGTGACATTTCATTTTCATTTCAGCTAACGTCCCTGTTTTTATAGTCTTATTTCTGTCTTTTTTTTTTCTGTAAAAGTCTAATGCTATTTTTGTGTGTGTGTGAAGTAAATCTAAAACCACATTTATTAAGGGCACAACTTTGCATGCACCCAGACTAATTCTAAAATTTGAACTATAGGTGTGTCAGGGCCTGAGATACTAGATTTCCTTGATGCAGTTATAGTTTCTGGGCAATGAAATACCTTTACTGTGGATAATAACGATGAGAGTAGAAAGTACTGTATTTGGTGATTTTTTTTTTTTCTTCTTTTTTTTTTTCTTAAATGCTTTTTCTAATAGTTTCCATTATACTTGGTATGCCCTATTCAGAGGAACTGGGAATGTGGGCATAATTCATACATATATCCATAGATAACCAATACTTCAAAAAGAGCTTGCTCTAATTAGCATGAACTGAAATTGGAGTAATAGACTGAGACGGAATTATGCAAAAACTGTTCTGTACGTCAAGTTTTCCATCTTTTTTCCCTCTGTGGGCGAGAGACACTGTTTAACTTCTGGAGTTGCTTTTCCTTATTTGGACTTTCATCTTTGTGTGGTCTTCCCGTGCGTTTTTCCTCTGGTTCACTGTAAAGGCAGCCCCTTTCCACTTGGCTAGTTACAAACCTGGAATACCTTTCCCAATATCACCTTTGTCTGTACCTGTGCACCATTTTTCTATGCTTAGGCAATTACTTTGCCCTGCAAAACAGCCGTAAGGATCATACAGACCAAGCCTCCTCTTGTGAATCCACCACGACCTGCACTGATTAAAAACGTTGTGCTGGGGCTGAGCACAAAACAGAATTTCTGGGATGGGCTGTATCCATTTCTTCCATGCAGGTGACCTGTCTAATGCTAATCTCCAATGATGGGAAGTGGGGGGTGGTGGTGGTGTGTCTGTGCGTCCAGAAAATGTTGTATTGCTGGACTCAGCTTGTCCTAAGAAGAATTCGGGTCTTTTTCTGAAAGTAGGAGGAGACCAGAGGAAAAATAATTAACGTAGTTTACTCTCATATCATGGAGGTAACCGGTGTGCCACTGCTGATTCTGTTTTCTAGAAAATGCACTGCCAAAATATTCATAAAGATCTACTGGGGAGTGGAAGGAGAGTGGGAACGAGTCTTAGAGGATGTAGTTCAACAGAAACCTGGGAATTATTTACTTGCCACTCAAACAGTGACTATGTTGAACTACTAGAAAGTTTTTCTACCTTCTTGTTACAAAAGCCACTGTTTCCAGGTTTTTAGAAATAGTTGTGTATTTTTCAAAGCTCTAGTTTAATTTTTTTTTCTGTTGTTGTATGGAAGAAATTGTATCCATTCTTTATTTCAAGACTCATTCTTACCTCATAATGGCTTAGTTCTGTTAACAAAGTTTGGTTCTGCTCTCTTGTGGGGTAACTTTCCAACAACTTTTTTACACTTGTTTGTTTTCTTCTGTTTTGCTTCAGTTCCTGAAACCCCATCTACTTCAAATTTAATTGCAGTTCTGAGAGGGGTTTTTCCTAGTTTTGTTGTGTTATATGTTTCTATCTAATAAAGCAAAACAGTGGAAGAAACAGACAAAGCTGGGATTAGTTGTTGCTACCAAATGGTACCCTGAAGATGCAGTGAATAAGTCAGATGTTTAATATGAAAGAGTGATCAATTTCATTTTTGCATCCTTAGAATCTATGTACAGTCATGTAATTTATCAGGAGTTAGCATAAGATGACAGTGGTGACAATGTATTTGTTATAAACAGATTTTAATTTACAGGTAAATGTTAAAATATTGAATGTTGAGGAAGGAAATTAACCTCCTTTTCCCATCTGCTTTTGTGAATTCCCACAGCTATGTTGGGAGTGCAGAAGCGTGAACTTAAATTATGAGTAAAATGCGTTTGTTATTTAAGTAACGTGCAGTGCTCAGCTTTTAAAGGAGAGGAGAGTATCCGGTTCTACTTTTCAATTTACAATTCAGTTTTTAAAAGCATGGAGGTTTAACTTTGGGTTTAAAAGGGAAACAAATCTAGGGCCCATCCTGTATTTCATCCTAATCTTGTAAACCCTAATTTTTATTCAGAATAAAGTGCCACTGAACTATAATACTGAGTCCTTCACTCTTGCTGTTTCTCTCAGCCTTATTTTCTCCCATTCCTTCTCCTATTCTACAGTAACTGGGTGTGTCTCTTTAAGTTGTTTGAGCTGAAGCAGCAGAATAAGTGCAGATTATCTCTTTTCTTAGGCTCCAGTCTGCTGGTGTGATTCTAGGACTGAAATAATATGAAAATTGGAATGAGAGCAGAAGTGGTACTTTGTGAAGAAAATTAAGTCTCGTTTTCTATAGCTTTTGGTTTAGCGAAACAGCTTCCCCAGTAATGGCAAAACAACATAAAAATTGGGCAAGAAACCATCTTGACAGAGATTTTTGGGGATCTGGTTTTAGTAAGTCCCACCTTCTGTTGTCTTTCTGTCTTGCCTGGTCAAACAGGAGGAGGTTCTGCCTCAAGGATTAGTGTTCCAAAGTTTGCGTTGATTTCTATTTCCTGAAACTCTCTTCAGCAGTCAAGATTCCAGGCTGCTCCTTGAGAAGGTTTTTGATTAGGCATTCTCTGAAGAGCTAGTTAAATATTTACATATAAATAAAAACTGCCTGACTTGAACAAAACGTCTTATTTTGTGGGTAGCTGTGGAAAACTTAATGTATCAAACTTTTCAATTGACCTTGATTAGCTGCGAAGGAAAAAATCTTCTGCCAACTAGATGCCAAATTTCTGCCTATAGTACCTGCTTCCTGCTCCGAGGACACAGTTTGAGCATTGCTGTAACTGAGTAGCTGTAAGCAATCTCTTTGCCATAGTTCTTTACTTTATCCTTGGTGTACGGAAAAGCACCATATGAACTATAGCTCAATGAGGAAAAAAAAATGCTGTATGTTTTTGCATTTTTAGGGGTTTTAATGTTTTAACATATGTAAGTGTAGAGCATGAATATTCTAGACCAACTTCTATGAAAACGGTCTTGCAGAGTGGTGAGAATATTTCTGGACTGTCACAGTTCATAGATGTTTTGTGGCTGATGAATTCCACAATACATAACCACCTCATACTTTGTATTTCCTGCTGTGTATAGAGAAACTTCCTAAGTGCTCTGAGGTACAGAGGGGCAAATAATTTATCGGCTCTTCTCACTTTTGAGTTTTGTAGGCAAAGGAACAAAATACTTCCTGCCGTACAACAATAAACTCAGACTTTTTCCTAAGTCTGTGTTATTCAGGCATCTGGGAAATGCTATTTGCTTTATCACAGAGAAAAAAAGAAAGAAAACACTGTTAAGTTTCCATGCAGTTGAGGAAACTTGAAAGACAGATTTTCATGTATAAATGTCATAAGAAGCATCTCTCCTATAGCACAAATTAGCTTCTAATAGCAAGTCAGACGACATGCTGTGACTTGGAAGTGTCCTTGTCCTTCATGTCTTCCAAAGGATCTTATCCTAAATTGAATCATGTGATACTGTAGCTTTACTAACATCACAATTCCAACCAATACAATTGTACATATTTCTTCTTGTCTACACCACAACAGATTCATTTGAAATCTCAACCTGTTTATATTTAAGAATGGTGCCAAGAAAAATGGAGTGCAAGCAGCAACAGTGACTACATTTAAAAGCTGAATAATGGCTTGTTCGCAGAGCGCTTGTTTTATGTCTTTTGAAAACCTTCTATTTTAAGCTTTGTTTCTACTCAGCTTGAAAGACATTAAAAGTACAACTGTACCAGAGAATATGGGGAAAGGAGGAGGATTGAAAGTGTGGGACTGGGAGAGTCTGATCTGTTTAGAAAACCTCACAAAAGAAGCTTTTGTCATTAAAAGCAGGTATTATCTAAGGTGCCTTAGTCAGTGAATGAGTCCTAAACCCTTATCTTTTTTTAATGAAAAATAAGCCTTCTAAGGGATTTGGATGCTTTTGAAATTTAAGTTATGCTCCTAAATTGCTTGACACTTGAAGTAAATCAATTTAATTGGGCACATTATGCATAGTTCCAGATCTTCATCAAGAAAGGAATAGGAACATGGAGAGCAGCATCTCTGCTACATAAAATCTTGTGGAAGAGATGCCAAAGCTAGGCCAGAACAACTGTACTTAAATACATGCATAAAGGCAGCACCTTCTATAGAGACTTTTTACAAACTATGAACTTGGGCAATGAGCGGAAGTGCTGTCTCTCTAAATATGCAGACTTGTAGAACTTTCTGGCAGAATTTCTTAGTACCCAGTAACTGTCTTTTGAAGCTTTTTCCTTTTCTTCCCCTTCCCTCTCTATCATTTAGCATCCATTTTGCCGTCATAATGCCATGACAGTGTCTTTACTGTCTGCTACCAAACTTTAAAAAAAAGACCGAACACTTTTTATGATGTATAATAGACAGAGGATAACATTTTTCTGTTGCCTAACTAGCTTATACAGGAAGCTCCTTTTGGTATTTTGAATGGAAAAGAGGCAAGGCTAATGTATTACAGGAAGGTTACAGCTAATACTCCATTAACTTATTTTTTTAAGACTAAGATGATGATGGTCATACTGCTTTTTTTTTTACTATGGAAAAAACTCTGCTATTTGTTCTCTGATTACTTTGTCCAGATGTTTCATTTTGGCTTCTGTGTGATTACATCTTGAAAGGTTACTGCAGAAGTAAAATGACTGTCTTCCTGCAGAAACCCTAGGGAAACCTATGGGCAAGAAATAAAAGTTAAAAGCATATCCTGATGCTCTGCCATTAAGGAGAAAAATGTAGAGTGCTACTGGAAATTGTAAAAAAATGAAAGAGGCTTTTCTGTTCGGCCAGTAGTGAAGCTATTGTGTCTGTGCCTGTATTTTTAAAAATAAAATTAATTTTGAGAAAAGTAGCCTTAGTAAATGCAGAACATCAGTCTCGAGATAGAAGGTTGGAAAGACCAGGAGCCTCAAACCTTTGTATAAACATGGGAGGAAGAGGAACTGCCCATTTTTTTTTTTTTAATTTTTTTTTTTTTGTGCCAAGGGCAGTGACTTAGCTGTCTATAAGATTTAATCTTAAGTGCATTTCTGAAAGTACTTTTTCATTATGATTTTCTATGTCTCCATATAAAATCCACTTATTTCCTTTGCTTCCCTTTCTGGTGGCTTGCTATGGTTGCTGCATTGTTAGTGTGATGCCAGAAGGAAGGAAAATCTTGTCAAATGCCTTCTTACAGCTAGATGTCATGTTTTTAAAAGCAGAGGAAAGAATATATGTGGAAACTTACAAAGGAAAAGTTACGGCAGCATTGCCTATGAACTCACAGAATTGAAGGCCCTCACTTCTTTAAAATGTAGTTTGTTTGGGTTTTTTATTGGCAAATCCACAAATATTGTCAAAAACCTCTTTGGTTGGTTTTGGTGTTTTGTCGTGTGTCCCCCCCGCAATGGGATTCTGTGCATGTGACTACTTAGTGTGTTTCTTCCATAGCAGTACCACTTTAGGGCAGTTTATTTTAGCAAAGGAGACCAAGGCTTTAAAAATACTGGACAGCTCACCTTACGCTTATTGTAAGTGTTTAATACACTTAAATGGATGTTGAAACTGTGATCCAGTTGCAATCTGTTGCAAAGATCCCATTCGGTCCAATGAGGCCAAGACTTTTGCCTATATTACCTAAGTCCAGAAGGCCCATGGAGCAAAATTTGCAAGATGTGGGCAATGAGAGGTCTGCAGTCTGAGGAGGGGATGTCAGGATCATGAGACAGCCAACAGATGCAGTAGTTTGCAAAGAGGGGGGCACAGTAAGAGGGAATCAGCTGAAATAGTGCCACACTAACAGTCTTGGATGTGGTGATAACACACCACAGAGCAATTTCCCCAGTAGATGTGGAGCAGCAGCTGTCCCGGCTAGGGTAGAGGCTTTGACGTGGACTCAGCATCAGATGGTGGATGCAGCCCACCAAGTCCCAGGCTGCAGGCAGTGCCTGGGACCTGCCTCTGATACCAGGAGAGATAGCCGTGTCCCGCAGGAGGTGTGCTGTCTTGGAGAAGCTGTGCCACTAAGGGGAGGAGTTACAGGAGGAAGCGAGCAGGCTGCACAGCATCAGAGAAGATGAAAGGGAGATACGCTGGATCATCTCCGAGATTCAACAGCTTGAAGAACCTCAGCCCTCATCTGCAATAGAGAAGCAGGCAGTGTCTACTCCCAGTATCAAGGTAAGCAAAAACCCTGGAGAAGGGGAGGGGTGGAAGCTGGTGACTTCTGGTACCAAGAGGAAGTCTCCTGCCCCACCTAATGATTTACAACTGCAAAATGGTTCAATACCCGCCACGTTCAAGAGGAGCCAGAAGTGCCTACAAGCAAAAGACCTGGTCCACCTAACCCTAAACTATGCAAGACTAAAAGGAAGAAACAGTGGCTGCAGTGGCCGTGAGATGGTGGAGCACAGGATCCTGAAGACAGGGAGGAGGGTGGAAAGCAAGCTCCACCAACTCTGGACTTCAGGAGAGCAGGCTTTGGCCTCTTCAAAGATCCCCTTGGAAGAGTCCCATGGGATAATTGGCATGATTCCAGAAATAAGACTATTTATTGTGATCTCTAAGACTTCATCTTTTCTATGTCTGACTGGGAGTCCTTCCTACTATTTGTGGTCTAGTGCAAAAGCTAAGCATGAAATCTGTCATTGTAAACTTGCTTTGCTCAGTTCTTAACTTTGACCTTCTGGTGTTTAAAAGTAGTAGACATAATGGTTTACATGAGATAATAACAAAACTATGGACTGGGCATAGTTTTACACATGAAATTAGAAATCCACAAGCTCTGTAGACTAGTGGAGAATCTTGCACGAGTGCTTTTAACACCCCCCACCCCACAAAACTGAAATCCCACACGCTAACCATTACCTCTGCTCTTCTCCATAAACTATCTAGCATACAGAAAATTGGGTTGGAAGCCAATGGCAATACAGTCTCTTCTTTTAGTAGTGTCACTTTAACTGCAGGAAGAACACAGGAGTTTTATACTTGGAAATCATATGTCATTTGAGTTCCTTTTTGCAATATTCTGAATAGTTGAATCCCTTGAAAGTTGCGTTACATAAAATAATTGCTGACACTCAGACACTGACACTTCAGGATTATATTGCAAGCAAAGGAATGCTTTGACTGCACGCAAATGGGTAAGTCTTCAATACACCCAGGAGAGCCATATAATCTGTAATTACAAAGAGATTCTTGAGATAAAGACTTCCAATGTCAAACTCTCAATTTATCAAATGTATTATATGTAGCAGGACAGAGTAATTATTTTATGCTTTTGGCTGAAATTATTTATACAAGACATTATCAGGTGGTACTGGTGTTCCAGTCCGTGGACAAGTGGTGTTCTGTGGAGCATTGCCAGCTGTTCTGCAGGCCTGCTCCTTACTATGAGGAAAGCATCTGTCAAACTACAAATATGTCACTTTCTGCTACTAAAAGCTATGCTTTGGATGTGTGTTGTGCATGCATGTGCACTTCTCTGTCCTTCACCCCTTTTTATGACCACAAAAATTGAGAGAGAACACAGGTTGAGAAACTTGCAGGTTATTGGAATTCTAAACGCAAGAGTGTCAGAGTAGACTTGGTGGGAATGAGTTTTAAAGAATGCTTAGGCAGTAAACTGAATGAGGATAAGGATGTCTGAGAAGTAGTTAAATTCTCCTTGTGGTGAGCACTTGCATCTGGTTACAGGTATCTGAACAGATGCACAGAAGTGTGCTTTGGAATGGACGGACTGACTTTGTCTCTATTTTTCAATGGATATGCAAACAAACCAGTGCTCTTAACCTGGTTTAAGATAACAGCGAGGTGAAGGTAGAATAGGTCAAAAGTAGAATATAAATCTAGTTGTCCTTGTAGGTTTTAACTACTGATACACATTGAAAACATAATTTACTCAATCTTTACTGTTGCAGTCTGAGTTAGTGTAGAAGAATGTTTCCTCTGTTTTTATATATTGCCTCAAGAGCATCTAATCCAAGGATAGTTTTGGACCTCATTGCAATGACATGAATGATGAACCACAGGGCAGTGTTTTCAGGCTTAGCAGAAACATGAGAGAGCTAGAGACAGTGGGTATTGCCAGCAGCTGCGCTTGACTGGATGGCTAGGAATGATGGGCAGATTTATTAGAGTTAAGTTCATAAAGGTCTCCATGGTTCCAACAGCGGTGTGAATATATTGGTTGTAGGTGCTATATTTCAGGGGCATAAAGTCTAAGAAGAAAGGCTGCACTCCCAGAAGGGATTAGAGAACCATTATGTCATAGGTACAGAGGGACTGTCATTTGCAAACAAGCTAGGGATATGTCTTAATAATGGACTTACTCAGATATGAGTGAAATGGTACTGCAGACACCATGTGAACCACAGCTGACCATGTTACCATTTTCAGTGCTCATTAGAGCTGAAGGAAAAACAGAAACTGATAGGTGTATGTTTGGAGAAGTGATGTGCAAGTTCAATTCCATTAATTTGAGATGAAGTGGGCAGAAGCTTTTGGGATGCTGTCTTTGGGAAAAACCTTTCTCAGGCATTTGTTTATTGGATTAATTGAGAAAGGAAACAGTACTCTTAAAGCAATAGAGAACACTGCTTTTTAAAGTCTTTATGGATTGCAGTGCCGCTATTTATTTATTTATTTATTTGTTTGTTTATTTATTTATTTTTAAAACTATCAAATTTTACTGGCTGGTATCTTTACTAACCAAGAGCTGATGCTGATGTCTAGAAGTCTAATTCTTAGCCATTATGAAGATACTAGTTATTTGAACTGTCCAATTGCAAGGAAATAAGATTTTGCATGTCAAGGCCCATGGAAATCGACACCACAGGAGCGTATGTACTGGGTCAAACCAAATCATTGTGTGCTCATATCCTATCTGATAAATGGCTAGGAGGTTATAAATAAGCTAAGAGTGGGTAGCTACAAAGAGTAAAAGAGCAGGGTGAGTGTCTACAATACATATTTCTAATTCTTGTCCAGTTTTGACTGGTCTTTTCTCAGGGAATTCCAGAGCCACCTGTGGCTTCCCCATACTTAGGTAACCCTTAATGGATTTCCTTGTGTGAGTGTGTCCAGTCTCTTCTTGAACTTGTTAAAATTTATAATATGCACTATATCCTTGGCAAAGAGTTCTACAACTTGTCTCCAATTTAAGAAGTAGCTGACTGGGGCTGTGAAGATGGATGCTGACCATCTTCAGAGGTGTGCATTTTACTGAAAGTCTGAAAAAGACGCTAGTTCAGTGGAAGAACATTCACTTTGCCTTCTGCATGGTGTTGACATACATTTTGTGTCCAGTATTATGCCTACATATCACACTTAAGCATCTTCATTGATAGCTCTGACTTGGTTAAGGTGGAAGAGGAAGCAAGATAGTAGAGACAATGCAATACATGGGGTATATCAATTAATCCTGCTGAAATCTGGGGTGTGTCAGCCTGTGCAAATCAATGTGATGGCTCTGATCATCAGGAATCGCTGTTTCTGATAGTTCAGGTATGGGTACTGCTTCCTGCTTTATAGGAATACCCTATTTTGTTGTCCACTCTTTTTCTTGTTGGAGATGATTCATGTCACTGGCTGAAGGCAGATGTGCACTGATTACTGAGAATTAACAGTGGGTCTGAATGGTACCTTAAAAGGACTTCCTGTGGCATCACCTAACCTGCATTTCTTCTTGTACTTAGAGTTCAGTGTGTGAAAGACAAACAAGAATCCCTATTTTATATTTGTGTAGAAGTAAATTCAAGTAACTCACTCTCTTAGGTTTTTGTCACCCTCACCCGTTATTTTTAAATGAGGAAAAATATGGCTGCTGTCAAGTAAACAAGGATGAGGATTCCTCTGGTTTGGATTTCTTTGCTTGCTGCAGAGATGGCAGCATATTGTACCACTGAAATCATAGCTGAGGTTATTCTTGGTTATGGATAGTGCAGGCGGTAGTAAGTGTTTGAGGGACAGAGCCCAGATCTAAATTAATTAGGAAAGCATGCTTTTTCTATTGTCCTGTTACAGTGGGAATGCTCACCTTGTTTGTTTTTTTTAATAGTCTCTCTAGTCTGATGATACAGATAGTATTTTAGTGGGGCTATTGTGTGATTTTTTTTTTTTTTTTTTTTTTTTTTTTTTTGGCTTGTAAGTGATGGGTCATGATTATATGCAAAAATACACAAAGCTGTAAATGTGTCTGAAGCTTTTCTTTGTGACAAAAGCAGACTTATTTCAAATGGGGATGAACTGCTAAGTACTATGTCTATAATAATAAAAAAGCCTCTTTAAACAGTTCTGTGTTGTTCAACAAGAGCACTTGCATGAGGGTATTACTTTAAGAAAAATTACTTTAAAACATATTGAAACATGCAATGGAACTGTATACTTAGGATTGCTGTAGGAATTTGCATTCAGCTCAGCAACTCATTTTCCTGTAGACTAGAAGAAACTTTATGATGGTCTCTCCCTTCCAGTGAATCTGTTGTGAATGCATGTGTGTGGTGTCTTGTTTAATTCATTAGAAATTCTGATTTTTCATGAGGCCTCTTCATTTTCATGAAGAGACAAGGAAATTAAATCATGTTAATGTGAATGCCTGCAGTTGAGCCTAACAGTGTAATGCAGGATGATGTAATGTGAACTCTCAGAAACCTCAAAGCTGTTTTTGTGCCCATACTAATGTAGCAAATAATAAAAAATTAATATAGTCTCTATTGGTATTTCAGCATGTCTCCTCTTCGGGTATCTCCAAATACAGTCCAAGACCTGTGATACATTTGTGGCAGGAAGGTGTCACTGTTATGTTCCTGAATGTGTATTTGCTGGTTTACTTAGTTAACCCCACAGTTGAATTTATTTTTCTGATTTAGTAAGTACTTGAGAGCCTTTTCAGATGGCCTCGTCTTTCTGAAGAGAGGGCTAACAGCTCAACATTTCTTAACTGAACTGACATTAAGCCTTTTGTGTAGTTCTTCTGTAGTGTGGAGCGTAATGGAGTTGGACTTGCATTACTCAAATCCATTCTGAAATGTGTGGTTTAGGATCTTGCTTCTAATAGTTTTTTACATGGAAACTCCTGTATGTTTCTGCAGGATATTCTAGGAATGATAACAGAAAGAGCGTGTGTGTGTGTGTGTGTGCTCACACACACGTGCATGCTCCTGCTTGGGGCAGATGTTGCCTTAGTCATCCACTGCTGGGGGTTAGTTACCCGTGTTCTCAGATGCGCAATGAAAGTTGGCTTTTCAGTTCGAACGGTTTTCAATCTTACATGAGGCTTGTTCAGTAGTTCATTAAGTTCTTTGACTCATGCTTAGTGACAGAGGTTTCTGGAAAAACAGTTGAAGCTCAAAGTAGGTAATTGCAGAAATACATTTATGTACAACATAGCGACACTAAAGGTGACGCAGGGAAGGGTTACAAGGGAATTTTGTCAGTATTTACAGCTTATGGATACCTAACTGTTATTAAACTGTAGTTAACTCCTTGAGCTGCTTTCCCACCAGGAGCTTCTGAAGTGAGGATCAGTTAGATACTCTCAGTCTGTGAGCTGATTAACAAATGGTTTTTTAGTTTATTTCTATTTTTTCCTTGTGAAAAACTTTGTGAATGGACTGGGTAGGCTGTCCATACCTCTAAAATTGTCAGCTTTTCATCAGGAGTGCAGGCTGAAATTCCTTCTGGGAAGGAGTTTTACAGCTTCCTGCTATGACAGAATTCACGTCCAAAATGCATAGCAGTCGTGATCTATAGGCTGCAAGGTTTACCTGCTCTTGGGTTTCCTTTGCCAGCCACCTCTGGTAGAATAAGGCCGTGTCTATCTTTGCAAGTAGTGCAGCAGATAACATCAGGGACCAAGGAAAGCTTTGCTTTTGCCTCTAACAGGAATTAAAAAAGGTGGTTTGCTCCAAAATTTGTTACTCAAATAATTTTGGACCAACTGACCAACTCAATGAATTTACTGTAGTATAAAGAATACATGTTGCCTATAACATCCTATGACTGGATGCTTCATGAGCTTTGGAATTCACTTCGGTTTTACATTTCTTCTTTTCTAGGTGTCCTTTGGTAGCATTTCTGACTGTTTTAGCTACTTATGCAGATCTATTTCCTTCTGTATTATGGAAGTTCAGGTTTTTTTTTTTTTTTTTTTTTTTTTAATATATATTTGCTCTGTATTTGTATTTTAGAAGATATGATCAAAGCATATTTCTTTAAGGACACAAGTAAACTTCTGTCATTTTTCTTTCTTGGGATGTGTGTGTGATGAGGAGGAAATCTCTTCTGATCCTCTTGTATTCCTTTACACAAACCATCTTCTTTCTTGCTTCTCTCTTCTTGTTTAACTGAACTAGAACACTTGCACTTATTTTAGGTACACTGAAGTAGTAGCATAGGTTGAAGGTGTGTAGTATGACACTTTTTAATACTTGTTGAACTACAACTTGAGGAATGCAGGATGATTGTGAAGGTCTACAGAGAAGTAATAAAGGTGGTAGGATGTCTGAGGGCGATGTGAGGGAGAAAAATAGAAAGATACTTACGCTGAAGAAAACTCAAAATTCAAATCGGGTAAAAACACAGTAAAATAAATTACCTTTATAGTTATATAACACTACATATGAACTATCACAAAGATGATCCTGCTAATCTGGAGACAACAAATAAATTTATTTAGAACAGATAAAAATTAAAATGTTCCAAGTAGTATCAGTAGTCCTTGTGGAAACATTGGTCTCTCTGAATGACATCACATTCTTAAATACTTGAAAGTAAACTAAATTCCCATGGCAGAAATATGTTTAGATTCTCTAGGATAGGATTTTAGAAGTTCTGTCAAACTTTATTTTCATCCTAATTCAAAACTGATGTTAAGTAATATTTCCTAACCTCAAGATTTTGACAGTTAAACACCCTTGTGATTTGCTTACATAGAAAATACTTAACGTTTTGTGTTTGTATGCCTGTGATTATACTGCCTGCAGCATTTTATTATCATCTGCTTTTGTTGCTGTAAAAACAAGAATGTTAAGATCATTCTAGAAGTATTTGCACAAGGGAGAAAGCCTCAGTTACCGAAGAGTATTTCAGTAACCTCTTGGAAGTGTAACAACAGCCAGTGTCTCCAAACTGAAACTGAAAAAAAATCAGGCAAAAAGCAAATAAACAACAAAACAGTAAACTCTTGGAGAACATAGGGAGTTATGAAAGTTTAGTGTCATCCTGATTTACTATTACTTCCTAAACAAACAAACAAGAACCAGGTACTGATTGGAATAAAAATAATTCAGAGGAATCTTTCCACCTAGTTGTGCAGGATATGTGTGTATCCCCCTAGCTGGACAGGAGGAAGTCTATCCTGGTCGCGGTATTTGAGATTTGGAAAACTGATAATATTCCTAGTCCTAATATGTGCGAATGAGGGTGAGGGTGAGGAGAAGGAGTACCACGGTGAATCTTTGTAACGTATTTATGCCAACTCTTCTTCCCCAAAATGTGAAGTGTGCAGTAACAATTCATTCAGTATAGGTGGTCTCTAACAGGAAATATAGGTGGGCCACCCATAGTGGGGAAGGAAAAAAAAAAAAATCATTAGCTGATTCCTACCAAAAGACTATTCCCTATTAAATCTTTTCCCCTCTGAATGCTCAATTCAATAATTTAGGTTGCCAAGAGGCAGGGATCGTGGGTCTCTTTCTTTTCATCTTTTGTTGCATACCACCTCTACTCTGGTCCTTCCCCCCTCCTTTGGACTCTGGTATCTCCCTATAAAAATGAGCTTCAGTCTAGCAGCTTCGTAGCCCACTGTGGAACCTGCCCTGAACAGGAGCAGCAGTGCCCTTCTTGACAGAGGGACTACACTAACCTTAGAAATGTGCAGTTAGAAACTTCATACCCCATTGATATGCCATCTTAATTCCAAAGGAATCTTAACATTAGAGCTTTTTTGGAATTGAGATATGCATCTGCCAAGTGTTGAGCAGTTTAAAAAATAAAAAAGTTGTGTGGCAGGGTAGAAAAAAGGAGGGGATATGGATAGTTTATACATAGCACTGTTACGTGAATATATGTTGGATAAGACAATATATTTTGGAGAGGAGGTAACATGTTTATCAGATTCTCAGAAAAGATTCATTTTCTGAGAATGTTGTGTGTTTCTGGATAATTCAGTTTTTCAGGTTGGTAACAGTGGACATAAGGTTTTGGCAGCTTTTGCTCACTGATTGAAATGCATTTCACATTTGGAGTACCTAGTAGCAAGGGTTACTATTTTTGGCACTGCTTTTACTGTACTGTGTTCTTCTGCTTGCTCTGCACTAAGATGATACTGACTCATTTCTGTGCTTTCCTGGACCATTCCATTTACATTAAAGTTGAAACTGAACCCAAGGTTTTTAGTTGCTACCTCTGGTTTTAGGGAGTCTAACGGTAACTAGTTTTTCCTTTTCTCTAACCAAGTTAACAGCAGCCTTATGCTTTGAATTTATTTTTCTTCAAGAAGAATAGCCAAATTTGGTGAATTTGTATCTTGGCAAGAATCTAAGGACCGAAACAACTGAACTGGTTTATGAGCTTTACTATGAGTAATGAGTCTGACTTGATAGTTTAGTTAACTGAGATAAACCTGACCCTATCCCTTTTGAAGACCAAGGTGTTAGGCTCACCTTTCCCTGTCTGTTGGTCCCTGTCCCCCCCTGCCCCCCCTTTTCTTTTAGCTCTCTCTGACCATGTGCCTTCATATTTTTTCCCACTTGTTACCAAGTAACAGCCAGCAAATGGGGCTGGTCTTAAACAGGAGGATGCTGGGTATCGTTTGGCTGAAGGTGTTTCCTTTTTTTAGGTTCCTTCTTGCTACTTGAGTCTCTTGAAGGTAGCAGCGATCTTTATTTATTTCTATTAGGAATTTTTTTGAGATGTGCTGGAAGGAATTTTTGCTTCTTCAGTTCACTGTGCAAGTTGTTTCTTTAATTGACCATTATCTTGTGTTCCAATGAGCCTTTTCGTCTCACCTCTTCATGCAGTAGGGCATTCAGTCTTTGCAGACTGCATTGAAGATTTCTTTTGTGCTTCTCGGTTGGTTTTTTTTAATTATTAAATTAAATGAACAATTCTTCCTCATTGTTTCTTCACATTGACTTAGACTGCTCTGTACTCTACTGCATCTGCAACATTCACTGGGGGAGGTGCTGGGAATGGGTGTAGTGCTTTTTTTTTTTTTTTTATTTTTTTTTTAAATTTCTAATTCTGTTGAAGCCAGTGCATTCCTTATTACACGGTGTCACGTTTCAGCCGATCCCAAAT
>JANZLO010000049.1:18797694-18824398 GCA_026937515.1 Polyboroides typus
GGGGGTGGTGGTGGTATTGTGTGTTGTTGTTTTTTTTTTTTTTTTTTTTTTTTTTTTAAATCTTTGTTTTCTTCTTCTTTTTACCTTTACAGGGGCAATCGCAGTGTCTGAGATCCTTAAGTATAAAACCCCCAAACCAACCTTACCACCGTGTTGTACATAGTCACCTCTGTTCCTGTAGAAAATCCAGCTGCTGTAACCCAAAGGGTATCTATAAACCTTCCCACAAGCAACTATTACTTGCCCATCATCCCTTCTTACCCACGAAGTCTTTGAAGTTCAGGTGTCTTTATTTAACAGTTATGGTGTCTCAGGAAACTATGCCAACTTTTTAAACTAATTTAAAAATCAAAGGTTCTTTCTACATCAGCTTTTTCAATCATAGTATTGCAATGTCAGTAAGTCCTACCTTGGATCATCGCTGTGGTGATCTTGTGAAGAGACTGGTGTGACAACACAAGCCTGTAGACTAGAGGGACCAAGACTGTGGCTGGAAAGTGGTAATCGTTTGGATAGGGCACTTCGTTTAATACCTCTGTGCCAGGATTTGTCCTACTTGTGCTGTGCCAGTATCTCATAAAATGGCAGAGGGTTTAGGATTTTATAGGTCAAAAATCAACACTGTTAAGTCAATCGGGAATCTAATATGAAACAGTTCTAGACTTTGTGGCATTATAGGGAGATTCAGAATAAAGCTGTTATAAACCTTTGAAACAGATGTAAATTTCCACTACATCTTCAGATATAAGTTCTAGGGTTCTCCTTGTCTCGGCAGTTGCTCTGTAGGGATATGTAAATAATGCCACAGAAGAAATTCTCTTTCTGTTAAATGCATAATGGAAGAGTACAGTCTTAGTAACAGTGGTTTGCTGACTGAGACAGATGAGGACTGAAGCAGATCCTTCAGGTCAATAGCCACATACAGGATTATCTCTCAGTGAATGCTGTGGAAGTGATAAAACCTGTAGTATCTCAGGAAACTGTTTCCTTTTTTATCAAAATCTCTATAGCTTTGAAGGAGACTTGGGGAGTCACCTTCAATTAACTGTACTTCATTTGTGCAGTTAGTGTGTACTTAGATATGTGCTCATAAATGTATACCTAGTGAGGAATATTTAATGGGGTTGTGCTAGGTAAAAATTCAGACCAAGCCAAAATTAGTGAGTAGCAAGATGCTTTCATGGGCAGGTCTCTGTTTCAGACTTGCTTTTCTCCAGAGCAGTAGGCTATGAGTGTTGCCCTTACCTCTCAAAGAACGAGTGAACTCTGCTGAACTGAGTGGTATCTTTGCCACTGCTCTGAAGGTTTTGACAGGAACATCTATGTTTTGACTAAACTTGACCGATCTTTTACTCCTGTGTAAAAATTTGCTTTCCTTATCTATCTTTTTGATAGTTAGTTGTCTCAGAGTATTTAAGCAATGTGGCTTTACTGGTTTTGGCTGGGACAGATTAATTTTCTTCATAATAGCTTGCATGGTGCTGTGTTTTGGATGGTTTGGTTAGTGCTGAGCAGTGCTTACACCGAGCCAAGGGCTTTTCTGCTTCTCACCCCACCCCACCAGCGAGCAGGCTGGGGGGGGCACAAGAAATTGGGAGGGGACACAGCTGGGACAGCTGACCCCGACTGACCAAAGGAATATCCCAGACCGTATAATGTTGTGCCTAGCAATAAAAGCTGGGGAAGAAGGAGGAGGGTGTGACATTGGGAGTGATGGTGTTTGTCTTCCCAAGTAAATGTTACGTGTGATGGAGCCTGCTTTCCTGGAGACGGCTGAACACCTGCCTGCCCGTGGGAAGTGGGGAACGAATTCCTTGTTTTGCTTTGCTTGCGTGTGCAGCTTCTTCTTTACCTATTAAGCTGCATTTATCTCAAACCATGAGTTCTTGCACTTCTATCATTCTGATTCTCTCCCCATCCCACGGTGGGGGGAGCGAGCAAGTGGCTGTGTGGTACTTAGCTGCTGGCTGGGGTTAAACCACGACAGTGGCAAATTCTTAAAATGGGTCTGACTGACTTGCACTAGCAGTGCTTTAAATACTGTTTTCCGTGGATGTCTGCCTAACAATGCAGACCAGGACCCCGACATGAGCCAATGCATTCTTGAGGGTTTCACCTTCTTCTCATGTGTAAGTTTCTTTCAAGTGAGCAGGTGATAGGGTCTAGCATAAGTATTATTATTTTTAATTCAGCCTTTATTCTAATAAAGTGGATGCAGTATCCCTACTCAAGCAATGCATGAAAATGGAGCAAGGCTTTTGGATGTGGACTTAACAGTGTCTATGCTAGAGCATACATGCAATAATGTGCCTGGTTTTTACTGCCCTGCATATCACTTTCATAGGCAGAACAGTTTGCTATATATTGTCAGCTGACATTTTTATGGGGAGTTATACTGGATGACTGTGGGAACTATGTTATGACATTGTATTACCTTCTGAAAGTGGTACTATTACTTATGTCAGGGTAGCTTACTTTGTAGTCTGGACACATTCCTTAGTGGCTAGAAAGCTCATGATTTAAAGATCATTTTATGTTTATGCCATCAGGAAAGTAGTGGTGGTCTTTTGTTCATCTGGTCTTGTCTCAGGCCTTCATGTTTATGCCAAAGGAACTGAGTACCTAACCTTACTTTCTCGAGGTCTTATGTGAAAATGATTCATTTTTAATGATTTGAAAAAGGAGGCATGTGAATCTGCAGTTAAAAGGGACTGGTGCAGTCTATCTGAATGTTAGTTGACTTTGTAACTAGCCAGCAATAAATAGCAGGCTAAACATAAAGTGTTCCAGATACTGCTGTTGCTAGTTCTGGAAGACGTTGTGTAGTCAGCCTGGAATTTATTATTAAAAATCACTTATCTTTGATTTGCTAATCTTTGTGTCTTCAGAATAACTGCACTAAAAGCATACAATGGATGTTGTATTAAGGCCAGCTGATGATTGTTTTTCTTGCATCTGTCCCCATCTGTACTAACCCTTGCTTTCAGACTTCAGAAGCCTGAGAATATTTCACTTGTATGGGGAAAAAAAAAATCCCACAAAAGAACCATGCTATAATCAGACTTTTAAAGAAGTGTGCAAACACCTGCTCGTTGGGTTCATTCCAAGGTGCAGAAGTAGCTTTTGATGTGTTTGGTAGTACCTGGGGAGGGGGGGAAGGTGACATATCTCACCCACTGTGAGTATGAACAAATAAGGTATATGAATATGGCATACACATATGTGCATGTTCTTCAAATTCATTGCTGCCACATGGAAAATTGTGAATCTGGTTGTGACATTTGCTTGAGAGATGGATCTCAGGTGTGTAGAAAGGCTGTGGTGACGTTTCTTACAAATCTTTTGGCACAGGAGACGGAACTGAGGTCTGGTTAAGAGCAACACGAGAGCTGTGCTCCATCTCCCAAAATGTGCAGGTATGGCTGAATGAGATTGTGACACTGCTACTCTCCGTAACGTTTGAAGCTGTTTGGCAGCATCTTGGGAGTCCAGCTGGCTGTAGAGATGGGTAGAACCCAGAGGCATTATATTGATACTAGTTTGCCTAATCCTTACCTACTCTGATGGTCGTCTTTCACCTATGCACTAGTAAGTTTTCCTCTAGACACTTCAAAGGCTGAAATCCTGCTTCTGTAACTTTCTAACTTGTGTAATAAAACTTTTGAAGGCTTAGCCTGGAAATGTCACTTTTCTGCTTGAGAAGCCTTATTTTTGGAATATCCAACTCTGGTGTGTAGTAGAAGGATTTATGCTTGGTGACAGAGGTAATTACTGAGGCATGGCATAGCACCTTTACTTAAAAATTCAGCATTTTTCCCAGGTAAAGAAAAGAAATAGGGCAAGTAAATGAAGTGAGGAATGTTTATGAATTAGATGTGATATAAAGAAATGAATTTCTGACTCAGCAGCCTGAATTGCTGCAAATGTTTCTATATTAGAACTGAATGTCATGGATGCCCTTGTCAATATTAAAACCTAGCTATAACGCTACTTCTTGTATATATGTTTGGAACATGGTAGATTCTTCAAAGGAATTGAACTAATCTGTAAGCAAGCATGCTCCTTTAAAGATTACATGGGATAGTGTAGGCTATTATTCTTAAAGAGAAGAAGGAAATAACGGGTGGCTTCTTGTAGAATTTTAAGAGTGAACTGGTTATTCGTTGTTCATTGGCTTTCTGCTTCATGAATATGTATGTTGTCTTTGCCACGTGCCTGTAACATATTGATCCCATTAGTCTTACTCGAAAGGCAGAAAAGCGCTTGTGCTCTTGGCCAGCCTTCCTAGAGGAGAAAGCACTGGGAAGGTTATGAACCATGTTTGACTCTTAGACTATTGTCCAATTCTAACTGTGGTTTTGGATAGAGCATTATCACTTCTTTAGTGGTTATATAAACTCTGGGTACAATGCCATTACGACAGCAATGTCATTTAGTACTTCTCAGGGGTTCTTAATACTGTAACTGGAATCAATAATAGCAGTTATTCTTCCATATTCTTTGGACAAATTGATTCACAATAAATGTACTAATGGTGAAGTTTAGCTGGTCCTCTAATATATTTGCCACCTAAAATTTTAAGTGAGGGAAGAAGTAAATTTTCACTGGGAGATTTAAAATGAGCACAACTTTTTTTGTTATCTGAAGGAAAAAAATCATTTTACTACTTCGTTCTATTTTGTGTCTAAATGTGAGAAAATGTGTACTTGGCCAGCTCTGCTTTTTCTTTTTCTTTTTTTTTTTTCTTTTTTCCCCCAATAAAATGATAGGCTATAAAAATGTAATACTACTTAACTGGTTGTTTGGTGTTTTTTTCCCCAACTTGTTTCAGTGCACTCTCAATTTCCAAGTTCTTCTCTTCACTCCTCACATTCAGTGTTACTGCTCAAATCATTGGTGCTGTTGGATGGAAGCAATAATTCGTTATTCTTCTGTTTTTAGTGCACCTACGTCTTGATGAGAGATCAATTTTTCAAATATGAAATCCAAGTGGAAATGATGATTGGTGTGTTAAATGTGTCACGTTGGTGGGGAAGATTTTTATAAGAAAAAATCACTCCCAAATGTGAGGAGATGCTTAGGCAGAGCTGTTCCTGAATGATGCAAGTAGAATGTATGTGCTATTATCTGTCATATTAAGGTCAAGCACAAGAAATCCACTGGTATCCTATGCTTTTTGTCTGAAAGTGGATCATGTTATATGTTAATTGTTGGGGGGGGAGGGGAAAAAGCGCTTAACTTTTTGTTCAGGAGTTAAGAAAACTGTGTCTCTACTTACTTATTGCTACAGTATATTGGTGCTGTCTTCCATTTATGCTAATTTGTTGGCAAGATGATAACAAACAAACCAAACTTAGAAAAATCTTTGTTGAAAGAATAGCTTGATTCAAGAAGGAGAGGTAGAATTATAAGCCATCTGAACAGAATTTATTTTTAACTGCCATCTCTGTAACGAAGGTTTTGTAGTATCTGGAGCTGTAGTTTTCAGCTTCTTTTAATTTGTGGACCCTTATGTGCTTTTTCTTTTCTTTTTTTTTTTTTGTGTGAGGGTGATCAAGTTGATGAGTCTGAAGGCACTGTTTTGGCCATGTGTATATTTCTCCTTAAATTCACCCTGAATGACTGAAAACTGGTAAGTGGTTAAGGAGGAAGGAGTATTGTAAAAGCTGTCAACGTAGCACTCTTAATTGTGATTTATAGTCCTCTAAGTACATGACTAATGGTCTTATGAAAATAGAAGTGTCATGTATGGCTGAGCAGCTTTTAAGATAAAGCAAATGAACATGAAAAATAAAACTCAGAATATTATTGAGGCCTTAAAAAGAATTAAATCTAAGTGTGTTCCAAATTTGAGGTAAGAAGAGGCTATAGTGGTTTACCAGTTGTTCTAGTAGTTATCTTACTACCCTTTGGGGAAGGAGCAAGACTTAGCAATAAGGGTTTGTGGGAAAACAGGAGAGAGAATACAAATAACTTGTAGATAGTATTTGTGAATTTTACCTCTTCTCAGACTCAGTTGTATTCCTAAGTATAAATGTTGGAGATGTTTCAGTCAATTGGCAAAATTCTTTAAATCAAAACTCCCCCCCCCCTTTTTTTTTTCCTGATTCCCCATTGTTTTATGTACCATTATTTCTTTGACTTTTGTAGGAGGAAAAGGTGGGATATAAGGTGGCTCTATGGCGAGCTTGGACATGTTTCTTGCCTTCTGAATGTGGTATGAAACAGCTGAATGGCACTTCAGTATCTTAATACTCTGCTCTACCATCTCCAAAGAACAAATCCTGTCTTGCTTTCTTGCTAGAAAGAAAAATTTGTGTCTTAGGACTTTAACTAGTAGAAGATTTACCTTAAGGTTGTATGAAACACAAGGGTTAATTAGAAGTATTGACTTGAGTCACTGGTCCTTTGAGCTGTACTTTACTCCTCATTAAATATGCAACATTTGAATTTAAAGTTGGGCGTTTTTGTTTGTGTTTTACTGCCTAGGTTGTACCTGCGTAAGTCAGTTAAATATTACCTTTTGTGTGTACTTTCAACTTGTCATTAGGGTGTGCTTTTTACGTTCTGTATAGTTTACCTGAGAAGGCACTTTAAAGAACTAGCTTTTGTTATATTTTACAACTGGTTACAGAATTTACCACTTGTTTCTGTGTCTTGTGAAGACAAATTGGGATTAATTCATTCATTTCACACAGTGAATAATCCTGTCATGATTCCTATAGTCGAACAACACACTCTTGATTTCAGTGTATGCAGTTATTGGTAGATACCTCCAACATAATCTGTGTGAGTCACTATCAGTCTCTGGTTTGGTTGGTGGTGTTTTTTTCTGATTCTTTCTGCTATTTTTGTTGTTATGTTCTCATTTTGTCTCTTGCAGAAGAGAGGAATGCTACACTATCCTACTAATGAGAGTAAATAAGCATTCATTCTAAAAATTCATAAGACTTTTTGGATTTGCAACTGTTGTTTATAAACAACTTGCACTACAATGCTCCTAAATAACAACAAACAAACAGCTCCGTGAATCACACAGTAAAAATGCCAGGTAGTATTTTGCAGCTTGAAACTCTGTTCCAAGGCCATAGCTTTGTTGGACAGCTCACTTCGGCTCTTTTGAACGGTTGTAACTTCTCTGTCTTCTGCAAGGACAAGATATTGAAACACCTTAAGGGAAAGTGGCTGTTTACTTCCAAAATGTATTTCTGGCAATGCATCCAGGCAATGTTTTTTTTCATTCACCAGGGCTTCTCTATTCCTTTGTATCCATGGATTTTTTTTTTTTAGAACAGCAGCTGCTTGTATTGTACCAGTGCTGCCAAAAGTCTCAGTTAAACACTCCTGTGTAACACAGAAATTTCCAGAAAGCTTATTTGGAAGTGCTGTACGATATTTTAACCTAGAACTTGAACATCTTTTAATTTTCCCACTAGTCCCTCACTGCATAACTGTGAAGTATGTAATCTGGGAGCGTGTTGGACCTTGCAGGCTTTCAGACAGCTTCCTCTTTCCCCCTTCCCAATTCTCTTCACTTACCTTACATGTTTCAACCCATGCACATGATTCTGAATCCTGTTTTAACATCATACAGTTGGCCATCTTGAGCATTCTTCCCAAAACATCAAAAATCACTCTGTTTGGTAACTCTGATCCTAGATAGGGAGAGTAGAGCATTTCCTCCTAACTACCTTTGTTTGTATTTGAGAGCTGGGAGACATAGGGAGAGTAGTACTTGCCTTGGATGTGCATTATGGTGGAGAGAAAGAAGGAATTTCTCACTTTCTTTGGGGAAAGCTTGTTGTAGGGTTGCCTGCAGGCAACACTGTTCTCTGTCACCCTGCAATATTGATACCAGCATAGCTTTGGCAAAAAGCTCTCCTCAAGGTAATTATCAACTGCAAGTATGGCACTGCTCTGACCACCTCTGCCTCAGGCACCTCAAACAAGACTGTATCCCTTGTAGGTTGCAGAAAGTGAACTGTTACCATCAATAGAAAGTTCGGTAAAGAAAGATTTCTCCTTTTTGTCTACATGACATAATTGTTCCATATATGAGCATTGCCCTCAGCCCTATAGCAGACCAGGGCCTGGATCAGGGTGGAGTGGGGAACCAAGGAAATAATTCTTGTCAGAGCAACCATAGAGGGTTTAATTTGTTGTTCCAGCCCACCTGAGGCCCTGTGGCCGCCTCTGGGCTCTGCACAAGCCATGCAATAGGACTGCAGTGCAGCCAGCTGCGTTTTGCGTTGTTGGTACCCCAACAAGTGCAACAATAAGCTCAGTCCAGAAGGACACTCACACTGGGCTGGTTTGTGATCATCTAGGAGGGGTGCAGCCTCTCCTGCAGCAAGCACCTCTGGGAAAATTTTTCGTTCTACACATTCTGAGAACAGGATTTGTTCTCTTTCGCATGTGTCCTGCTTTGAAAGCATTTTAAATTTAGCTGTTGAAGTAGAGTGCTTTTTAAGGGTGCGTTTTAAGTAACAAACTTTAGAGTAATTGCAATGGGTGCCTAGCAAACAGAGGCACTGCATACTTCTCTGAAGGTTTTCCTTCACATTTTATGAAGTTTGCAGTAATGTGTACTTGTTTCCTAAAATTCAGAGACAACACTGTATCTACTTTGCTTTTATTTGGGTGTGGCAGTTTGGTTTTGTTTTGGTGTTAGTTTGGGCTTTTTTCCTTCTTTGATAACTAAAAATGTTTTGATGGTGGTAAATGATTCTGAACTAGACTGGACTGCTCCTTGGGTAATATTAATTTCTGTATTTTTGAACTTATTAGCCCTGTGATCATAAGATCAACAACAGTTCTCTTAACTATTTGTATAAAGTTTAATTTTTTTAAAAAGTACTATTCCCATTGCCACAGCTGCATCCGCAACCCCTTTAAAGAGTATTTAAGGCAGCCTTGTGTATAGCTGTAAGTGACTGTATTTGACCACTTTTTTTCCTGAGACATTATTCTGCATAATGCTGAAGTAGTTTTTCCAGGTAGCTCTCCCAAGGGCCAGTTCTGTGTCATTCTGGTTTAGGCAGCTACTGTTTGGGCAATGGTTTTCTGTATTACAGGTATTCTGTGTGCAGACCAACAGAATGTACAGGTGTTGGCATTAGGGAGTGCATTTCTATAGAATTTACCTCTAAAATGTTTGAACAAATCTAATGGCACTTTTCCATCTTAAAAAGAATGGAGCAAGTTTTCTCTACTTGGCAATGGGAGAATTTGACATTTAAAAGAGGATTCCCCCCCCCCCTTTTGTGGTAGAACACAATTATCTGTTTAAATGTGGCATCTGTTTTAATCAATTTGTTTTGGAAGCTGGTCAGAGGCATGGTGAGCGAAAAGCATGGAACATGGGAGTAAACATTAAATATGCAATTACATTGAAGCCCACTGTTTCTTAAGGACCAGCAGAACAGTGCGGGTATGTGAGCTGCAGAGCAGAAGGTCTCTGAAAAAGATAACTGGTCCATCAGTAGTTGATCAAATCTTGTTAGATACTTATATGTGGTAGTTTACTGAAGACTTGAAAGCATAAGAACTCAGCTTACACTTTGCTGTGTTGACTCCAGACACAGCGAAGTTGCAGAGTAGGTTCACGTTTCCTTTCCTTATCATTCTGTGCTAATTCTCGAATTCCTGCGAAAGATTGACTGTCCAATTTAGGCTCCTTGAAATGCTTTTGAGGACAAGTGTTTCGGTTTTCAAAAGATGTGATCGCCCCAAATCTTAAGTATTTAAGAAACCGACACCTCTGGAAACGAAAGGCCTTCTCCTCTGTATTGGATAACAGAAACTGATTATTAGGGAGTTTTACTGATGTGCTGTGTTTAGTTTTAGAGAACATAATGATTGTTTCCAGCAATGTGCAGTTATGGGCTCAGTACTAGTAAATGTTTCGTATTATATATAAGGAAGGTTATTTAGTTTGATGACAAACATTTAATGAGACTCGCGTTTTGCATTTGTCAGTATGATCTGTGCTGTCCAAGGGGAAGGCACTGTGGAGGCACTTGCCAAAACATGACAGGAGATGCTTCTGCAAATTAGGTTTTTCCAAAGTAATGTGACACAATGAAGCTGCTCACAAAAGTATTAAAGTAAAAAAAGCAGAACTTCAATTAGGTATGTGTACCAATATAACATGTGGCATAAAAGATGATAGCTTTGGCTTTATATTGCTGTAATTCACTCACTGGTGAGCAGTACCTTTTTGTGAAAGTGGCATCATAAAAGTAGGCAGTAACTGATTGGAAAGTCCATTTGATAAACCAAGAACTTCAGGCATCTGTTTATTATTGACATTCTCCTTTCCTCCCTCAAATAGAAAACCGTTTTCTTTCTGTCATTCTCAAATCTCCGTATATATTGCTAAGGGTAGCCAAATACCTTGGCTTCAAGACCCAGAGGTATTCCTCCCCTCTTTGTCTCCTAGCTCTTTCCAGATCCCATGAGGCTGAGCATGTGCTTCCACTTGGTGCACCTACACAATACAGACACAACTGGCGGTACAGAGTTTAAAACAGACAGGAGGAAAACGCTTTTAGGGACATCTGCAGAAACACAAACAGCATCCACATAAAACATGAACAAAACTACTGGCCTGACCTGATCCACCTCTGTAGCTAATTGGTTTTAACGTATGCTTGTGGAATACACCAATATTCCCACTCGGCTCATAAGCATGGTATTACTAATGGGTTTACCTGGGTACTGCTGGTCTTGGGAGGTCTGCCTCCCCAAAGATCCCCTACTCTCCCTTCCAATTACCAGCTGAATTCTGGCCATTTCTCACATAGCTCTCCCTTAACCATCTGTGAAATCTGGCTGTCCCTTTTGGTGCTTTCAGTAACATGCGTTAGCTGCTTGATGTTAGCCATTTATGGCCAGCAATTTCTTATATCATCTCCAGTAGTTTCCCATATACTGTTCAGTTACCTAACACTTGGGACAGGGGCTAGTCATCTTCCTGCAACGTTAACAAGTTTTTTATTTTCCTTTTTTTTTTTTTGTGTGCTCCCTTTTAAGTATGATACTAAAGGTTTTGGCTTAATTCCAGGTAGTTGTTGAGGAACATCTCCCATGTGAGGCTATCTAATCTGCAGTATTATGTATGAAGTAAATATCACGTACATTACTCTCAAATTTTTGTTATATTACATTATTTCATGTCCACATATGAGGTTTATTGTTTCAGGCTGCCTGTCACTCTTAAATGAAGCATTTAACTGGATGTGAAGGAATGTCATGATTACAAAGGTAATGAAGACCAATTACAAATCATTGGATGGATCATTGTAACCAGGTGTAGTACCTGTTTTATTGACAAACTGCTGGTCTTAATGCTTCCAAAGTCTTCCCATTCCCTACTCCCTTTCTATTTGTCAGTTTAGCTATAACAACTGCATTGAAACCGATGCTCTGAATTACATTTCTTGGTATAGTGTCCAATATTGATATTTTAGCTTTAGTTTATGGGATCTGGATTTCAGAGAGAGAATTATTTAATACATTGAGAAATCCAGGTGATTTCTCAACCAAATACTATGTAAGCCTTAAAACTGTTCTGTTTCCTGTATCACAAAGCTAGACTGGGTAGAACACAATTTAAGAAAATGAATATCAGAGCAAATCATGGAATTTATTGTACTTTTTTTGGTTGTGAAGGGAAGGCTTAGGAGGGAGGATGGAGAGAGAACAATTGGAGTTAAATAGTCAAAAATCAATATTTTGTTTAAAAATAGTACATAATTATGTATTTATTCTAAAAATATGAAAAATCTACATGACATTTGGTAAGTAAGCAAATTTCTTTCAACAGATGTGAGGATGCTCTTCATCTAAATTGTATAGCACTGTATGATATTGCTTGGCATTCTATATCTTCCTGTAATTATTATCGAGATTTGTACTTCCTTGCTTGTTTGGAGAAATTTTGTAGTTTATTTGTAAAACTTAACATATTCTCGTGATCTTTTTAATGACCTTATTTATCTTTATGTAAGCTTTATGTACCAGATGACAGAAACTGTTTCTGAATATCCTGTTTTGCCCCCCTGCCCCCTTTTTTATTAAATTCTGGATCTTGACTGCAGAAAATTCCTTCTGATGTATTACTGGGTATATGTAGAATGGACAAAAAAGCATGATGTAGAAATGACACGCTTAATGGAGAATACACCGTTCCCTCAGATTCTGAAAAGAGCATTAATTTTTTAGTATGGCTGTGCATTTCCATATATACCTACTCAGGAGCAGGTGGTTTCTCTCTCTTCTCTCTTTCTCATCCACTTCCTTAAATTCAAGTATCTGAAACTACCAGAAAGACAAAGGAAGATAATACTGTTTAAAAACAGCTTTGCAGTGGCAAAATCTTCCCTGAGTTCAGTTTTATCTGGAGTTGCTTAACTAGCTTAAGCTGGCTTTGGCTGAGCTTGGTGGTAGAACAAGTACAGAGCTATTGCTTGTGAACTTGTTAGACTTAACTCAGTTTCTAGCAAAAAGAGCTGCTTCAAATTATTCATTTACAGAAAACCCACAAAATATTTTTTTTCACTCTTAATGAGGTAACAAAAATTAAATGTGCACACTTTCTCATTGACTAGTTTTGTTTCTAATGCTTTAGTTTTCAACCCTTTAGTCACTTCAGTTCAAATATGTCAGTTCTTTTAAGGCTTTACTTCCACTTTGTGATCTTTTTGGAATATTGTCAACTTGGGAATGCTGGGTACGTGATGTATTAATGATAAATCTTTAAATATTAAATAAATATAAATATTAAAACTTAGCACTCATTTAATCTAGCTTTGTCTACTTTGAAGCAGTAAAATACAATCTGATACTGCAGATGCAAAAAATAATGGAATTTTTTTTTTTCTAAGTACAGGTTAGTTACTGCATTGGTTAAACAGATTACCTAGCATCTTTAAGCTGATTTTTTTTGTTGTTTTTGGTTTTTTATTGTTGTTGTTGTTGTTTTTGGTTTTTTTTGTTTAATAGACACCATACCTATTTGCTAATGCTACATGAGATTAGGGAAGATCCAGAAAAAGAGAACATATATTTTAGAGAAATATGTCACTCTTTATAACATGAACAAGGTTTAAATTTGGTAGGCTTGAGAAAATTTCTGCTATGAAAGAGGTAAATAATTCATTTAAATGGTTCTAAGAATATTTAGATGCAAGGATCCAATATACAACCTCTACCATCCATCAAGTCAATGCAAAGTGACCACTAAAAAGTGCTGGGTCCCTATGGGGCATGGATGAAATACTCCAATATGAACCTGCTACTTCATTCAGTAGGAAAGTTTCAATCTTTCTCATCCCAGAGGGAGCACTCTATTTCTCAGTGGTCAGGAATGTATAATACATGGGAATATTCATATTCATTATTCAGGAAAAGAATGTTCATTGCATTATGGGGAAGTCTGAGTTACATCACCGCGTGATTCAAGATAGACATGCTCTTGATGAGTTTTTTCAGGACATATATTTTTAAGAGAGCAACCCATTAAAAGTACTTCTGCAGTGAAGGTAAGTGTATCTGTGGAGGCACAGACATTAATAAATAAACTAAGATTTCCATTTGCACTTTTAAGTAGGTGTGGCGGGTTGACCCTGGCTAGATGCCAGGTGCCCACCAAAGCTGCTTTATCACTGCCCTCCTCAGCTGGACAGAGGAGAGAAAATAGAACAAAAGGCTTGTGGGTCGAGATAAGGACAGGGAGAGATCACTCACCAATTACCGTCATGGGCAAAACAGACTCAACTTGAAGAAACGGCATTAAGCAAAATGGTGTGAAGTGCAAAACGCTTCTACAGAGATGGGGAATAACTCTTATTTCTCCTCTCTTCTGAAGTCAAAGGTTTATTTTCTTGCTACAGATAGGATGGGCTAGAAGAGTGCATGTGAGCGAAAAGCTAGAAAGTTTGCTCAATAGTAGCTTTATTATTTATATATTTAGCATTTGAATAGACCCTGGAAGCTCCCACATATTCATTCCGTAGACTTGTCTCAAAGAGATGATGCCTTTCTGGCAGCTCATAATTATTACTATAAAGGTGTTAACCTCCAGTGCTCTACTTATTCTTGTTCTTCATGCTGTTATGCCACTTTTTTTTTTCTTGCCAGTATGAAGGCAATCAAAATTTAAAATGTATCTGCAGTAAATACCAGCTCCGCTGTACTCCTGAAATGCTAAGTAAAACTTTGAGAGGGGAAAGAAGTGAAGGCTGTTTATAGCAGGTTCACTGGTGAGATGTAAACACCTCTGATGCACGTTTGTAGAGCAACTGTCAAAGTTGCCTGGGAAGACCATATAGTAGAGAGCGGATTAGATTTCAATTCTAGCCTTTTCTGCTAGACATCCAGAGCCCCTCTTCACTTGGTGGTGTGAACCTAACTCTTTTTAATGTTTTTGGAATATTGCAAATTAGCAAGACGAGTCCAAGGCTGGACTTGTAATCCCTTTCTGGTGGTGTCGTTTTGTGGCCTGATGTTTTTGTTAACAATGATTCTGAAACAGGGAGAGCTAGTTTGTTCTTGGCACAGCACTGATGTGTTCCAGGTTACTGTATGAGTGCAGCTAGGAAGGCTGCAGCAGACATAGCTGTCTTACTTTCCATGTTTATTAAAAGTAGATAAGAAGCATATTGAATTACTATAGAGCCAAAAGGAGCTTTTCTTTTAGTGATACTCTATGTGCAGAAGGTTTCATATTTCTGGACTGAAAACGAGTTGAAGAATTGTGAAATCACTGATAGATATGAACAATGTTT
This sequence comes from Polyboroides typus, assembly GCA_026937515.1. Taxonomy (NCBI): domain Eukaryota; kingdom Metazoa; phylum Chordata; class Aves; order Accipitriformes; family Accipitridae; genus Polyboroides; species Polyboroides typus. Next base: position 18,812,484 of record JANZLO010000049.1, read on the forward strand.
GAAGTACATTCACTGATGATAATACAGGGCCAAAGAACATGCTTCGTGAAAAGTCAGGTTAATACCAGTGTAGTAACTATATGCACCATGGTACTATATGAGCAAAACAGTTTTAACAATTACCTATATGTCAAAAACCTTATTATTTTATCTTGGACAAACAAAATATGAGTGTATTAAGATCAAAACATAGATAGGGTGAAGAAGAGAAGGGAGCAGGACTGTTGTTCATGTATCTGCAAAAAGAATGATGGTGCATAGGAGGGGTGACTGGATATAATGTCATCTACAGAAAATGAAACCAATTCAACCCTTGGCTGCTGAGTGTACACAAGCAGGTTTGCTGCAAACATGCATAACTAGCCACCTCTGAAGGAATGGGCATATTTTATGAGGTGCTAAATAATACATAAGTTTGTTGAGAGGTAAGATGAACACCAAAACCAGTGAATGAATTCATATCCTTGATTTAGGATGGACTGACCTATTCTCATAAATGTAAAAATGTTGAAGAAACAATCAAGAATGCTAACTTTCCAAAGTTTCTGGACTTGTGAAATAAATGGCTGTGGATGCTATATAGGCTTTAGGTGGGATTTAATGAGGAAAAATCTGACATACTTTCAAATAGTGGTTAGGTATAATATTAAAAAAAATGAAATATTTTCCAAGGAGTTTCGAGGAACTGCTTGATTTTTTCCAAGAATGAAAAGCCAGTCTTATTAAAAGCTTTGTAATATTCTTAGGGGAAAAACTGTTTGTGGTCAAGGGCATGGATTATGAGTGAAACTGTCTTCCCTTCAGCAGCCAATACAAAGTTTAGATGACACTTAAATCATTAGAGTTGGTGATAATTTAGAGTAGTGTGCTAATTTTCTCTTCCTTTGTTCCCATGGTAAAGATGAAATAGCGTAAGATACCAGGACCAGCCCCTTGAGGGGAAGATGTCATCAGTAACCTGTCTGGTTCTTTATGATGTTTCAGTCCCCTGCTATGTGTGGCATTCAAAATCGACAGATACGGCCTCTTTGGAACATGTACGTGAGGAGCTGATGAAGTACTAAAACTATAGGTTAAGCTTTCAGAAGAACATCAGTGGTTCACAGCCACTGGATCTGTCACTTAGGAAGAGATGGAAATTTTATTTTTCCTTTTGAGTATGGAGTCTCTTACATTTTCATATCCTTATTTCTAGCAGTCCTTCTCAACTCTGTGCAGCTGACTGTTCTGTGGGGCAGGGAGGAAATACCTTTCACTGTGGATTACTCAAAAAGCCAGGTGCTGGTTTGCCAGGTGGCAGATAGTTTTAATGCTGAATTGAGAGCAGGTGTTTTTAGAGGAGAAACATAAATCATAGAAATACTGCATTGTTTTAAAAGGACAGGAAGAAACTGGAATATTTCTTAAGAAATTTATTGGTCGAGAAGAACCTATTAGTCATGCATCCACCTTGTTTTCTAAGATTTAGTTTAATTAAAATGGACATACTGCAATTAAAGCTTTTCCAGTTGTGTTTTAGTGTTAGGTCACTATATCTGGGTTTGCAAGTCATAAATGGCATTACTTTGACCCAACTATGAATTGATTGGTCAATAAAAGTAGCTAAAGAGGGAAGGAGAATGTCTGAGGGGACAGGAATTTTTTCTGAAAAAATATGTACACAGTGAGAAGTACTTGAAGAATATGATACCTCATTACTGGTACTGCTGTTAATACTGATGTTTTAATTAGTTGTATTAATAGCTAAAATGTATGGCACTTATTCCAGGGTCTAATTTAACTTGCAGCTATAATGAATAGGAGAGTTCTTGAAAGTGATTTTTAGCTGAAGGCTTCAATGTAGACACCTTTATGTCATGTACGTTGATCAACGAGACAGTCACTGACTCGAGTTTAGCATTAAGTCCCTTCTTTCCAGCTGTATGAAAAGAATTATTCTACTATAGTGTTTGACTGTTCTCTCTAAATGGAAATAAGTTTCTTGGTATTTGCATGGTTTAAGCAAAATGATTAAAATAAACTGTGCGTAGAGCTCATGTTTTTTCAGAGGTAAAATAAAAAACAAAGAAAACAAACAAAAAACAGAAGTGGAGAGAAAAGCATAAGCCTCAGGGAAATAATAATTCACTAGCAGATAATCTGCCCAAAGTTTTCACAAAAGTTTCCAAGGTAAAATGCATTTACCGTCAGGTTATTAGCAGGGTGATTTTTTTTTCTTCTTGTACTGCATATATTCAATACGCTAAAATCCATTAGTGTTAATAGTTGTATGCATTGTTTTTTGATTGAAGTATGTAATGGCTGCCTTACTCTTGATGGGTGAATAATGAACCTCAAACTATTTTGGCGTGATTAATCTCTATATGTTTAATCTTTCAGAAGAGCGTTTGCATAGTTGTAAAAAGCTTTATTGATGTTTACATTTTTGCTTTGTTTTTTCTGCAAAATGTCCAGGCCATCCAGACGCATGTGGGTGTGCGCGGGTGTGCGTGTGTGTGTGTATGTATACAAAAATACCTGTTCATGTGGTAAGCATAGTATCCTTCATTAGATCTCCAGAATTTCAGGCCTTTCTATTTGAAGAGCCCAAGCCATTTCAGAAATCCTAAAAATGCTCATAGAAGACTCATTGGTTCCCTGAAATAAGGTAGAGCTTTTTTTTTTCTGAACAGCAACTAGTTCCAAATCTGTCCTCAGAAAAAGCTTTAGGATCTGTGAAGCTGTGGCATCAGCTCCAGTGACTAAAATGCTCCTGCTTTCTACTCTGACATGATGCTGCCTTTTCTTATGACTTGCTGGCTTAAAGAAAACTCTCTCTTGTCCTTACAAACTATTGTGATGATGCAAGTACAGAATTTCTTGCAATTTAACATCTTTAGCCTGATTTACCTTAACTTTTGATGCTCTCATCTGTTACTGAAGCAGTGTATGATCAGGAAATGCTGAGCTGAATTTCTGTTCTGTATCTTAGTCCTGTCTAAAATAACCTAGTGATATTAATACTTGGTTTTGCATTTTATTCTGATCCCACAACATTGGAGGAAGTGGAAGAGAAAGATAATTTTGATACACAGACCTTGATTTGGAGACATTACCATCATTAGACAAAAAGCTCGCCATTCTCTGTGTAATGTAGCTGGGAAGAGTTAAGCAGTTAGAAAACATTTCTCCACAAAGTCTTACTAGTACTTGCATTGCCTGTGCATGTCAATATTTGAAGCTCAAGTTACCTTTTTTTTTTAAACTTGGATTTTTTAATTGGAAGACTTGAATTAATTGTGAGCACATTGCTTATGTTGTTACCCACCAAATGCACTGCATGTTTGATCTTTCTGCATGATTGTGGTAAAATTGAGATATAATTGTGGAGGAGAAGTAAAAAAAAAAAAAAAAATGTTCTTTTCAAATCAAGGGTTTGCTTTTTAAAATTTGTTTTTTAACTTATCAGGAAGAAAGTTCTGACATAACAGGGAAGTTTGAAGTCAGTGGGCCCAGTAGGGTTTTAATTTAATACAGTGTGAAACTTGCAAGCTGGAGCCTGAAATGCAGAAGTTTGGTTTGCCCTCTGTTTCTCTGCTAGTGTTTGTATAGATTGAACTAATGTTGCTGCTGAATTTACTCTGCGGTTCTCACTCCTTGTAGTAGTGATAAGTAAGTGTTATGTGCTATCTGGGCAGCATAGATAGTTTAGTATCTTAGTTGAAGCCATGATAGAGCAGCATCTCTTTAATCCCTACCAAGGGGGCCAGCAATATGCAAATGGATCCAAGGAGATTATATTCATTTATTAAACTAGGTTTTATGAATTTTGAGACTATGTAGAGTAGCTTCAGAAACTTGTCAATTAGCTGTTAGAAATTAGTGTTAGCTGTTCAGATGATATATTGATTGAGAATATATTGAAGCGTTAAGTTCATTGGATTCAAACCCCTTTGTCCTGCAGTCTCCAAGGGGAGCAAAATGAATCCAAGTAAAATGATGAGACACCAGTGGTATTATAAAGCAGTCCAGCAGGCATGGAGAATGCTGTTTGTGCCATGTGACATAAAATAAGTTATATTGTTTGCCCCTGGGAGATCAGACAATAAGATCAAGACAGTATCAATCTCTCCGCTGCAATAAATTTATTTGCAGGCCTCAGTCTCTGAATTGGCAAAATCTGTTATTGCTAAAGCATTTTGTTTGCCTCATTGGAATGCTCAATATTAATTTCCTTGTCCCATTTCAGTGTCTGAAAAGCATTTCAGCCAGCAGTGTCTATTTTATTGATGATCCTGGATTTGCACAATATTTAATTTGGAAGCTGGTGGAGGGGTAGAAAATCTGCTGGTTTATTGCTGGCAGAGAGAGCTTATCCAGCCATTTGTAATTGTGTTAACAACTTCTCATTACCACATTTCAATATTATGGAATTCATTGTAGTAATTAAGACAGGTCAGAGTTGATATGATAGTTTTCAAGGCAAGGTGTTTGTCCTTGTGTCTTGTTTTGAAAAGGAATAGACTGTTTATTAGGAGGGCAGATGACACTGTATGTAATGGGGGGAAGATGTAGAATGCTGAAAGACTGTAGGGCACTCAATGGTTATCATCAAGTTATGTAAGAATGAAGGACAAAGATATTTGGGGGTCACTGAGTACTTTAGCAGTGACTGAACAGGCACACGACCTTGAGTCAGCAAGATAACGCAACAGAAGCCAGCTATCCATTTCAGTATTCCATAGGCACCTAGCTGTCTTCCATGCCACTCTCCCTCAGTAGCAATGTAAGTAAGGCTAACACATTAAAAAGTCTGACATGGGAGTAATATAATTAACATTAGGAGAAATAAATTATTTATTTCGGTTATATTGTTGTGTTTATTTTAATTTGCTGTAACATGAAAAAAAACCAACCTAAATAAAACTGAAAAACAGAATGGCATTTATATACCTGAGTCCAGGATTTAAATAACTTTCCAAGGAACAGGGAAGAATTAGGATTTACAACAGACAGTTATTAAAAGGGAATGTAGAGAGAGGCAAGCAGAGAGATAAGGTACTAAGTCAGCCAGAGGGAAACACTGCAGAAAGATGTCTGAACTTCAGTTTTTCCTCTAAGATGGGAACTCGGTGCAGGTGGGCACTGAAGTTGTCTCTGTTGAGGCATTTACAGCCCCAAACTAGTTTTTGTGAGTATGTACTCATGCCTTTGGCGATAGGCAGCTAGTTTGTCCTTGCCTTGTGAAGCCGATTTGAAGGATGCAGAGGTGTGATGGAGAGACCTGGCTCTCTTCCTCTCTCTAGTGCATGGAGCAGTAGCTCAAGATGCAGGAGTCTAAGCTTGGCTTGGTTTTTCCCTGCACCCACATACAAAGTGAATTGGCAGCTTGTGCTGTCCAGCGCTTTGACTTCAGTCTGAATAAAATGCTTGAAAACATAGCTATAAACTAGTTTGGGGAAGAATCTGTCTCTCCTGTTAAAGCTGTGCTGTTTTTCAGCTGTGAAATCAAGGTTTATGGACCAGAGGTAACATGAGAGGGGGAGCCTTACTTGTAGCCTGATCATGAGGGCATCCAAGTGCTACACTGAAACTATGGGTACCAGCATGACTTCTGGGGTTTTTTTGTGGCGAATGTATGGACTTGCAGAAATACGGCACACCTTCTTACCTTCTCCTTCCATCACCTGCTTGCCCTGGGCGTCAGCATCACAAAATGCCCCACATTTTGCCAGCCATTGGAAGGAGGAAGAAAATAGAATAATTTTGTGAAGTTGCTGATAAATACCAGTAGATTTTTTGAGGCAGTCCACCAGTTTGCATGGTATCAGTAACTCAAGATTTTTATATTCCTCTCCTGTGTTTAATAAGGAAGGTACATTGTAGCCTTAGACACTGATGTGGGAAGCCGCTTAAATAGGGGATTATTATCTGCCTTCTGTTGAGGCAGTACCATATATGTGCCTAACTGTAAGTTTAAACATAAAATTAAGAATGTTCTTATGTGCTATCCTCGCCAAGGGGATGCTTTTCTGAACAGATGTGTGTTTCTACTGATGACAAGTCATGCTGTTCTGATGTAGAAATCTTCTTACTAATTGCAAATGAAAATGTGTTTTGATTTTTTTGACTTGGTTACCTCCTTGTTTACTATGTTTCTAAATAATTCTAAATAACAATGCTAAAAAATCAAAGCTATAACTCTTCAGAAAATTATGGAAGGCTTATGTCTGTGTGGTGCTGCAGTGTATAGTTTGGGCTTAAAGCAAAGGACGAGGTTAAACTTCCAGTTTAAAACCAATTCTGCTGATGAATAACACTATCAAGCATCATTTCACCCCATGTGTGGAAACGGCTCTTCTGCTGAGTTCGGAACTGTTTCTCTATTCTTGAGTTTTCATTCATAATTTTTAAATGAACCTGTGGCTACTCTAACAATGTTTGAACTGAAAGTTTCCCACAAACTCTGAAATGTATAGTACTGGTTCATTCACTTTTTCCTCTCTCTTCCCTTCCATGCTTCATTCCCTTCCTCTTTCTCTTCCTTCCTTCTCACTCCCTGCCAGACTTTAAGTTGCAGGTTGTTCACAAAGTTAAATTTGATTTTTTTCGTTTGGACTTCTCTTCTTATTAGCACAACAGTGCAAACCAGAGATTAATACCTGCCTGTTTTTTCAAGGGTTCACATCTTGTATGCTGTGGCAATTTGGAGGCACAGGACTTTCAGCTGTTGAGTATAAAGATAACATCTTGCTTGTGTCTTACTCTGACTGCTACAGAAGACTATATTCAGCATTTCTTAGTGCAGTATCATTCAATACTTGTCCCTTTGTTTTTTCAAAAAGCCTAGGATGTGTGCGCTCTTTTCTAAGTGAAGCAGATTTGTTTGGTTTTGAATTGCAAGTATTTCTAATGGGGACATTGGATGCCATCTATCTCTGTCGTTGTCATTTTTTCCTGTACACATGTTGTATGTTTCCTCTGTGCATTGCCCATATCTAACACTAATCAACTGATTTTTAGAGATGTAAGAGTGAAACAAAAAGTATGTGCAATAAACATTTAAATGTTAAGGTCAATTGGAGCAAACTATTTTAAAAGAGCTGAATCATAAAATTCGATTCATGTAAAACAATGAGCTTTCCTGAAGACGTGATGCTAAAAACAATGCAGTAGACCAACAGGGATCCTAAAATTCAAGTAGCACGCTGAAACGCCTAAATCACAGTTATTTCTAATGTGTGTGCTGAACAGATTGGTGGCAATTGTTGCTGCTGGGTAAATGCCTGCCTCCAGAAGCTGATGAGCATTTTGCCTCTGACACCAAAAGGAGTTGGGATTTTACTGTTTTGTGGGTATAGGGAGTAAACAGCAAGAAGTTTATGACTTGTCTGTCCAGGGAATAGGGGATAAGACTCTGGACTATTCTGCATCCTGGTGTCTGTCATAACAATATCCTTCCTTAATGTTTACAAACTGCTTTCCTCCCCCTGCTGCATCTTATCAAAAAGACATGTTACAGTGAGAGCACTGCACAAAGGACTATTTTGTGGTCTCCTGCTGGTAAGGCCACTGTGAAGGGATGTGTTACACGGAGAGGAAAGGAGGACTATTTGTGGGCAGTTTTGCTGGGTTTCTGCAAAAGTAAGGATGCAAGGGAGCCTGGAGAAATTCAGAAATAACCATTATACCAGCTTCCTTTGGCTGTTTTGCTGCTGTCCGCTCAGGTAGTGGAGCAGCAGTGTCCCAGAAACCTCTCTTGGCAATTTTTTCCAGAGGCATGAAACAGCTGTAGGTGGCCCTGTTCACTGACACTGAAGTCTGCAAATGGAAACAAGCTGTTTATGCTTTTTGTTTCTTGAAAAAAAGTGAAAGAAAAAAGTGGGGGAGAAGAAAATGGAAAAAAGCCGTTGTGTATGGCTCCTTGTTCTGTGAACGCTCTTAAGATCCTAAGCAATGTCCCCTACTAGAATTTGAACAGGGGCTACGAGTGGTATTAACTATCTGTACCAGGATATTTGAATGTTCAGCAATTGATGCTGAATATCAATTTTCTTTGAATTATACTAAGAATGTTTTTCAGTTTTTCTTTCACAAGATAAGTCATACATCTTCCGTTATCCTGGCACTAAATAATTTTGCTGCACATTGGGTTGTCATTTCACAGTTGCCCCAATAGAATTTATTTACTTTTTAAGATGGCACCTTTCCTGGGAATGTAATTGAGTCATTTGTTTGGAATGAATGAAATCTAGTTTCAGCCATGTCTCATAAGTAAAATATATGTATTCAGTGAGATAAAGACCTCTAATTTAAAGCTTGCCACATAAAAAGTCATATTCGGTCTCTATGCTCCTGTTGAATTTTACTAGCATAGTACAGCAGTACAGTGTAAGCTATAAGATGTTACCTAGTTCTCTATACACATCTCTATAGGTAGATGATACTAAATGAGCTCCATTTACCAAAGGGAAGAAGTAACAGAATAATTCTCCCTAATATGTAGAAACTCAGACTTAATTTCCAGTCGAATAAATTCACAGCAATATAGTACGAAGGAGAATGATATTTTAGAATTAGGTGGCAGACTGGTCTGTTAATATATTGTACTAAAACTAGTAAATCCATAATGGCCATTAATGTAATTGAATATTCATATGTCTCAGTGCTGCTGAAGGTGAAGGACAAAAATGTCTCAAGAATGAGACAAAAAGACAAGCTAGGAATGCCATAGCATGTGTTGCTGTATTTATTGCAAATACTGTCCGACAAAGAGATACAGAAAACTACACAAAGACAGTCATCTATGAGATCTTTTAAACTGTCTATGGAACTGTCTCAACAAATGCCTGTTCAACAGTTGGCAAATGAAACTTTTCTTGTCGGGTATGAGCATAGGTGATTCTATTAAGATTACCACAGGAAAATAAATACATTTTATTCCTCCCTCAGCTGCTTTCATTTGCAACTTCTATTCACAGAAGAGGAATTACAGATGGAGAACTCCTGAAGTCATTTAGGCCAGTCAGGTGCTATTTAGGGTTTGTTGCTTATACAGCTAGGGAGTATAAACCCATTGGTGTTCTAGATGTCCCAGTAGTGGGCTGCTTCATGGTGGATATGTAACCTGAAAATGTCCATCTTAATAATGCCTACTTCCAAAGAGTTAGCATCTGAGGTATATTTCTGGGTTCCTAACAGCCCTGAGCACAGAATGACAGTACATAACTTTTATTTTTTTCTGTTTACTTGAGTCAATACAGTTGGGAGTTTTAGAGGGGCCACAGCTAACTAAAACCAATTTTTTTTTTCTATCCTAATTTCGTAGTCTCACACTCCGCTACTGGTTGATTATTGCCTGTAGATACGGTGTAACTTTACTCTTTCATGTGAAACTTAAGTTCATAGCACACTTAGAGCTATCATAAACTAAGTTAAGAACAGTCACAGTTTTGTAGTGAATTAGGAAGCACTGCAAAATACATTATGGTGATAAAAGGTTGCTCTGCTGGAAGCAGATTAGTATCACTCTGAATTTCTTCTACGGCAGCAAGGGTATTGTGCTGACAAAATGAGCAGAGAGAGACCCTCAGTAAGCGAGGTTTGGCTTAATGGTGCTGTACTTCAGTGGCTGAAGCAGACTTAATTTTCCTACCTTTCTTATTGGTAGGCAGGTGGAGAGATACGCTTCTGCAATGGAATTGCTGCAAAACTACAGCAACAGTTAGATCTGGCTCAGTAAAACAAACTATCTATCCTGAGGTAACTGTGATGTTTGGTACCATTTTAAACTCCCTTTAAGGAAAATGGGAAAACTTCTCATTAGGTTTTCACTTAAAAGATTGTACTTCCTCTGTGTGTGTATGTTTGTGTACGAGTTTTAACAGAAGTACTAGGCAGGAATTACAGGGAAATTGAAACTACAGGTTTCAGAATGTAATATATCAAGCTGTGTTGGGTGTAGGTGGTAAGGTTTTGGTACTGGAGGACTCGGGGCTGGGGGGGGGCTGCAGGGATGGCTTCTGTGGGAAGATATCAGGGGCTGCTCTGTGTTGGACACAGCTGGTGCCAGTGGTCTCTGCAATGGACCCACTGTAGGACATGGCTGAGCCCATCAGCCACGGGTGGGTGCCTCTGGGAAAACATAAGAAAGGTCAAGAGCAAGTGGAAGGTTTGAGGGTGGAGCTGAGATACAACTTGTGTGCTGAGAATTATCTTTGCGTGGATGTACTGGGAGTTTGGGAGGGTAAAGGACAAGCATGAATGCATGTTGGCCAAGAGATTTTAAATTAAATCTATTTTATCAATTATCAAGAATGTATCAGCTTTGCTCCTCTTCGATATTGTTGTATTTCTTTGGTAAAAATCAAACACAACCTTGTATAGATTGTAAGTAAAGCTAATTAGAGGTTTGTTTTTTGTTGTTGGTTTTTGTTTTTTTTTTAATGCTTACCCTCCTAACAAAGAGAATTAACTATTTGAGTTACCACTCACCATGCAAAAATCAGAGCATTAGATTAAGGGGCTGGTAAGTGGATTCTGAAGTTTCAGTGTTTTCTGTGATACTGCATTATTTTAAATTAAAATGAATCTCCAAGTCCAGCAACCACTACCAAGGCAATTTTTTACCAAACTGTGGAATCAGCATGTAGACTAATTTTGTTATCCCCGTTTTTGCCTATATCTTATTTAAATTGAGCTCTTAACATTAGACATATGACTGGGCCTCTTCACTAGTACATATGTTGCCTCCCCTTAGCAGTGAAGAATTGAGCCCAGTGACCTTCAGTTTGCAAGGAGACTCTTCGCTGTGTATAAAGAGAAAGGTGTAAGGAGTTGCTTAAGGACAGAGCATGAAGAGTTTAAGGTCTCCTGGGACAATGCTCGATTGAGAAATATGATTGTCTTCCTTATGCCCTTTGGAAGCTTGTTTACTTCTTCAGTATCTTCTGGCATTATGTCTTGCCCCCTACACAAAGGCTCTTTGAATTCTATGGACATCTGAATGGAGTCCCAGATGATGGACCCTTGGGCAGGACTGATGCCTGATAGTATGATTTTTAACTTCATTTTTTTTTCTTTCATTTCCTCAGTTTGGTGAGGGGAAAAAGGCTAGAAATCATTGTTGATGTCTCTAAAGTTATTTGAGACTTGGGCGCAAATGGTGTTATACTGAGTACAAAATACTGTGATTAAATATTTCACACATAAAAGCTGTTATACATAATTTTCATAACATGTAAGATATTATATGTAAAATGATACAGCTTTAATTTACAAAGAGAAAGTCATAAGTAATGGGACATAGAAGGGACAAGTCGAAGTGAATAAGGAGGTGAATATGAGGATGGGTATTTGAGTTGAGTAGTTTATGGGTGTTATATAACTAGAGTATAATTACTTTATAATCCTATTTTACATGTTTAGGTGTATACTAATCTTTTTGGCTTTCAGAATGAGACAATATAGCAATGTTGATACATATAAGCACCTGAATCACACCAAATAATACTGAGAGCTTGATTGGGAGCAATAACTGAATAGCAGACCTGTGGGAGTAAGCTTCATGCTCTTAAAATGTGAATTTATACAGTATGTTGCTGCTGGGCTTGCCTGGCATTCAGAAAACTTTGCAAATGTCAATTTACCTGTGTAATCATATGATAATGTAGTACAATTAGCATGTGAAATACTTCATCGTCTCCATATAGTTAGCTCAGTTATAAAGCAAATGTGTACTTACCAAGATGTTTCCTTGCCTGGTGGTCACATAGTGACTTTGTCTACTGTGTCATTATGTGTATGTGGAAGGTGTTAAAGCAGAGGTGCCACAGAAGTGTTAGCTCAAAAATATTGATAAAGGCAAAATAATGTATTGGCAACATTATATCCCTTTCACGTGTTAGGATGAGAAAATATTTCCTTTTATTACATTT
>JANZLO010000049.1:18824498-18845370 GCA_026937515.1 Polyboroides typus
TCCTATGCCTTCCTGTGCTGTAAGAAATGAACAGTGTCAGCTGACAGACCTGAACATCAATGTGGGCATTTTGCAAAGGGCTTCTGCTAGTTGCTCCATGTAGTCAAAAAAAGCAAATGGAGTCCTGACTTGTCTGAGGAAGGGGATAGAATACAGCAAAGGCAATAAGCATAGTGGATAAGCTGAAAAAGAAAATATTATTAATTTCTAAAAGTATAAATGCAGTTTTATTTGGAATACTGTTTGTACTGGTAGCTACCTTCCCTGATGCTAGTGATTGAGTTGTGGAGAAAGTGATGCAAATCATTTAAGACGTAATTATCCTTGTTAATGCATGTGAGAGTAGGCTCATCTATTTTAGAAGGGAGATTAATGAAAGGGGATGCATTAAGGAATATACAGGGCAATGAAAAACGTAAACCCCATACTGGAATAACTTTCTGTTCTGGGCTGTTGATTAGAGGAGCTACTTGTCCAGCTGTAGCTAGAAGAGCACAGTGTGTGAAGGTCAAGAGAAATTGGGAGAGTCTTAGACTTTTCGGAGGAAGTCTGGTAAGAAACCACCTGCAGATTCAAATATGGTTTAATTTCCACCCCTTGAAAGTGGAAAGAGGACCCATGTTATCAGCTGAAAAGTATAAAAGGAATACTGCATAAGCAAGAGAATGAAGTTAATCACTCTTAAAGTTCCTTTGGATCCCTTGAGAACAGCAAGTGAGAGACTGAATCCAATAATAAGAACAAGATGCTTTGTTGATGCTTTTTTAGTGAAACATCAAAGGAGAATGATGTTTAAAATGTTAAAAGGAAACACTGCTCATGCTGTAAGGTTTTAGGTAACTTTGCACAATCACATTCATTGCCACGGGCTGTTATTAAAGCCAAGAACTTAGCAAGATTCAAATGAGGTCTTGAAGAATGTACAGATAGGAGGCCAAAACTAAAAAAAGGAGAGGGGAACTTGAATATCAAAAGGTGGGAGGCAAAACAAAGCAATATTTAGAAGCATGGTTCAAGGCCACTTTTAGATTTAGTACAGCTGTTTGTCAACAGTCTTTAAGCTAAATGGCTGTATTCTGAACAGTGCAACCTGATTAAGTCTACCCTGGTAGAGCCAGCTCCCCCGGGGAATGATGCTTGCTCCTCTGTTCAAGTGTTAGAAAAGTGCCGGAGGACCGTGTATAGGGAGCAGAATGCCAAACCTGTAATGGTGTCTTTCTTGCCTGAGGGGAGAGCCTGCCCCATGGGGGTTGATGGCAACTCGCTGATCTCCAGGAGGCTGGTATGATACCTTTACTTTGTTTTCCCACTTTGGAAGTGTCAGAAGGCATCAACAGCCAGAAGCAGGAAGTCTCTGATCAATAATTTGTGGAAGGAGATTTTGGGGGATGTTTGGGAAGAGGTAGGTTTGTAGTTTTTGCACATGTACCTGGTGCAGGCTTTCTTATGTTGACAGCAGGTTATTCAGCAGAAAGCTCTGGAAGAAGTTGGATCATGGACTTGATGTTCTGCACACAGTTCTGGTGTTTCTTAGCTGCTTGCTGTTCTGCGTGGGAAAGGTGCAGGGATCTTTCTGGATCTCAGAAAGAAAGGCACAACAGCAAATAGTATAAAAATAAAATTGCTTTAGTAATAAGATAGAAATAGGAAGAGAAAGGTAGATAGTGAGTAAATCTTATGTCTTTTCAGATGCTGGGAACCCTGCTTTTGTGCAGCGTTGGATGGACCTCTGGTGGACAGCCAGGGCATGCTGCTGAAATCCCATTCATCCGTGGAGAGGTTCACTCTCGCCCCAGTGCTGTTGCTCCTTATATCTAGTGTAGAAACCCAAAACTATACATCTTGTTTTGACAGGTAGGAATGCTCTTTCATTCTCAATGCCCACCAAAGCATACTTAGCTACGTGTATCTAGGACCTGTATTCAGGATCAGTACACATCTAGAACCTTCCAGCATGTTCCCTTACATTTTTAAATACCTTAGGATTATACAGCAGTCACGCATGCAAACATACGGGTATCTCAGGCCTTAGGCACAGGGTCCGATATGGCGAACAAAGCTTGCTCAAAGTAGCTTACTCGTCAAATACATCTTCCGCAAGTCTCCCAATAAGTTGCTAAAGTCTACATAATGCTTCTGTTTTGGAGTTAGCCTCCTGATAGGAGTTTTTGCTGCTTTTAGCCATATAGGACTATAGGGTTTGTGCTGCTTAGTAAAGTATGTGGATAAATAGGTTATGGAAGGTGAACATGGCTGACGTTGACTGCTTCCACCAAGGGTTTTGTATTCAAATAGGCTATACAACTGGGGTGTACCACTCAAACATGGACCTATCAAATTACAAATGAATGAAAACTGTAAACTGTTTTTCTTCCCATGTGTATTGTCACGGGCAGTTGCTTTAAGAGCATGTCTGCTGTTTCTTCTAACATCTAAATGAAATCCTCTCTTATTATTGCAGTGGGCTGGCTGGAAGTCCTTTCTAACCACCAGCTCTCTGACAGGACTGGCAGGGAGATAGTTTTCTCTTTCTAGGGAAAAGTGGCTGTGCTGGTGTTTCAGTGTAACACATTCAGTAACTGCACGTGCAGAAGCCTAGTGAGGCACAAAGCTCGTTGGGATAAGAGATGTCTTAAATTATTGACAAGTCCATGAACAAAGGCCCTGTCAAATAGTGTTTTGGCATAAAGTTTGATGCCCGCTATCCTTTTTTGTTCCTTCTTTATGGTTCTCCTCTGTATGAAACAGTAAGTTCATGATTGCCAATTTGGTGCATCTGGTCTTCACTCAGGATAAATTTGTTTTTCCCAGACCTGCTAGTCTGGGGGAACGTTTTACCTGTATAGAATAGCTGCTTTGCATGGAAGGGTCCCAGATGATTTTAGTGTTTGTATTAGCAGTGAAGAGGGGTAAGATAAGAAGGAGGCACTGGCTTCCACTGACCAGTGGAAGAACAGTGATACTGCTTCCAGTGAATCCAGCAGAGAGCATCTGGTAGACCCAGCTGGACTGCTATGTTGTGCTCAGATGGAGTAGTTTATACTTTGGCGTGATTTGCAGTGTTTATTCAGTATGGCATGTAATTATACACTACAGTTCCGTTATTTATATTGGTATGTTGCAGAGTTTTCATACCATACAGACCTTACACACTCCTTTAGTGTTGATGATTCAGTATCAATGTATAAACGTATCAGAAATTTGCAAAGGGGGGACAAAAGGGGAGTGAACAATATTCCCCCAAAAATCTTTGCAATTTTTGATGAAAGCTTCTGCACAGTTGAAAAGGCAACTTCGTTTTTGTTTGTTTCCATGATAATCTTGGATTCTGTAATGAAGCACAGCATGTAGGAAGATTCTGTACAGATTTCAAAAGAAAATGTTCATCTGTACAATAAAGCATTTTTAAGCAATGGTGCTTTGTATAATGTGATTACCTTCATAAATAAAACTGCTAAATGCCTATTCTGGAAGTCATTCAACTTTGAAAGAGGTTGATTAAGATATACTTGTCAATTAAAAGTACATTTGCAGAGGACCATACGTAGCAAGAAGGCATGCATGTGCAATTCTTCACAAGGTCTAAATAATAAAAGTTAAAGAAACTTGTAAGATGAAATGAAACAATAGAGAAATCTGTGCATCAATATCCCAATTTGGCTCCAGAACTGTTATAGTCTATTTGTTGACTCTTCAGGATATTTCAATGATGTTTCATGGTTGCAGTAGGAAAGCTGTTTGACTATGATTTCAGATACTTGCTGACATGGGGGCTGAATATCATCTACAATTCTAGTTCAGCTGGGCTTAAGTCTTTCAACTTGTTTTCAGAACACTGAATCTGTTGCTGCACTAAATTGGAAAGAGTTTGTATTTTACCATGTGAAAGAAAGAAATGATTCCAGGATATGTAAGGTTTTTTTTTTTCTGCACATCAGTTAAATACCTTAATACTTAGCTGTTTTCTGTCAGCAAAGTATGCACGCAGTAATTTAGGAAGCAATTTGTAATTAATTAGGAGGACCTGTACTGTATACTAAATGTGAGAAAGAAGGAAAGACTGGAAAGAATGAATTACTTCTAGTTCTATGGTTCATATCCATCACTTGATAAAAGTGTAAGACCAGCTTCTTCAGAGATTTTATTCTGCAACTGACAAATTTTGTCTCCAAATTGTTAATATATTTAATCTACAATTTAGAAATTTAAGATAACTACAGCTCTAAGTCCTACTTACATAATGATCTATTTCTGCTGCTGCCTTGTTCTCCATTGCAACTTTGCCACCCTACCCCAGCTGTCTGCTTTTCCTGTTCCCATACTGAATGCCTACTGCACTCCCAGTTGGCTGTTGATTGCCTCTCCCTCCCTTTGCTTTGTCCTTACTGTAATCTCATTACTGACTTTTTAATGTTTGGGTGTAATTTTCTTCGATGGTCACTGGGTTGTGTCAGTATAAGAATTTTCACTGATCCTCTTGCCACTTCAGTCCGATTTCCTTTTGTTCTTTGTTAGTCACCTAATGTACAGTTTTGTATTTTTGCTTTAAGTTGTCCCAGATGGTGTGCTCTTTTCTCACTTTAGGCTATTTTTCCGTTCAATATATTGGTCACTTTTCTGACTTGATGTTTGGAGCACTCCTCTGACTAATTTTACTCTTCCTGCACAGATTCCAGCAGCTTTCATCATGTCTTATAGTTCTTTTCTTCCATCTCCATTGTTCGTTCCTTTTGTGATATTTAGTCAGTAACAATGCTCAGGTGTTAAAATGGTTTGATGTTGAAAGTCCACAGGTGTATCCCAAGGACATGGCAGCTCAATGACATATCTTTGAATACCTCATTAATAAATTGGCTTAAGTAAATTAAAGCAGCCCTGTAGATGTAAGATGAGTTAGCTGAGAAGACACTTCCCGTTTCACTCTTACATTTTTCACTCAAAAGTATGTTTCCTTTGGGAGTGGTGAGGAGTGCCTAAATTTTTCTCCTTTTTTTGCTGGTTGAGTAGCAGTGTGTAGAATTGAAAAAGCCAGCATTGATTCTGGGTGTCATAATTTTCAGCATGGTGGAGTGTTTGCTCTGCTCTCATCACCTGCCACTGCAATTTGAAATTATACCTTTTAGAAATTCATCTGTACAGCCTCGATCTGTGGCTAGTTGAAACTTCCTTCTTCTTGGTTTGTTACTGTTTTGTTGGGTGTTTGACCACATCCTTCCTTTTGTCTTCTCTGCATCAGTTTACTTTTCTGTCCTTTTTGAAGTCTGTAAGTTTAGAAACTCCCTATTCTAAAGCATAAGGTGTTAACAGAGGAAAGAGTGTAACATCGAGAACTAGATGACCCTTTTGAATTTAACATCTGTAAATTGTGTATAAAGTGTTCTGGGAGAGAGAAACTAGCAAGATGCCTTATTTTCCACCTTGGTATTTTTCATGTACACGTGGACTTCTTTCCTGAAACGATGCAAGAGAGTAGAGCAAAAGTTGGGAGGGTGAAGAGGTTCTGCCCACAGATTCTAGCACCTTACAAATGGTGCTAAGCCTAGCCAGTCTTGGCCAAGGGCCCAAATTTGTTTGTCTGCTCTACCAGTAGCATAATAAAAGGGTAAAATAACAAAATATCATGCCATTTTTGTGAAAAGCCATAAAACAAGGCAGCATCTAGCTACCACATGTCCTTTCTCACTAATTGCATTTCATTAGCGAACCTATGAGCAGGGTTGATACCTTTGCTAATAGTGATCTCACTCATGACAAATAGTGAGTCTCAGAACTCTGAAGCTGCAACAACTACTCAAGTCTGTGCAGTAGTCAGCTGCACAAGTGAACAGTGTCTTGCACCTGGAAGATTATCCTGCCATGGGCACAGCATCAGACAGTTCAAAAAAATGGGTAAGAGGAGATGTTAGATCTGTTTTTAGGCAGCACAACTGTGAAACCCCACAACTGTGGGGTTGTTTAGTCTGGAGAAAAGGAGGCTGAGGGGAGACCTTATCGCTCTCTACAGCTACCTGAAAGGAGGTTGTAGTGAGGTGGGTGTTGGTCTCTTCTATCAAGTAACTAGTGTTGGGACGAGAGGAAATGGCCTCAAGTTGTGGCAGGGGAGGTTTAGTTTGGGTGTTAGAAAAAATTTCTTTACTGAAAGGGTTGTCAGACATTGGAACAAGCTGCCCAGGGAAGTGGTGGAGTCACTATCCTTGGAGGTTTTCAAAAACCACATAGACGTGGCACTTCAGGAAACGGTTTAGTGGGCATGGTGGTGTTGGGTTGATGGTTGGACTCGATGATCTTAAAGGTCTTTTCCAACCTAAATCATTCTATGATTCTATATCCAACAGTATAAAAAAACCATTTGGTTTTATTGTTTCTTTCCAACAGAGCTAGTGTTATGTATCAAATTATTTCCTAGCTCTTTGTTTAATCATCTGTATTAATAAAATGACTGAAGCAGGTTTGCTGCATGGGTAATAAGAATATAAATTAAATGAATACAAATATATTTAATTTGAGGAATTACAAAGCAAGTATTTGATCAAATGGCAAAACTGTAATGTTGAGGTTTGCAGCATGTGAGCTGAGCAGAAGCATTGACATGTTCCACTCTCCACTGAAAAGATCTAGGCTCAATGTCCAGGGTAAAATGACACCATTTAATTGTGACTCTTTGGACTTACTGGGTTCTAAAAGCTCAAAAGACACCTGCAATGTAGAGGAAAAAATAAGTCTTATTTGTGCTCCTGCTGTTTGGAAACATCTGAGGCTGTTGCTGGGCTGCAGTGGAATTCCACAGATACCCAAGGTATGTCCATCCCCTCAAGTGTTCCAGTACACAAAGCCATGCCACCTGGCTACAGCTCTGTAGCCGTGTTAGCATAGCACCAAACCCAAGATAATAACCCTAGGGGTGTAATTAGCTCAAGTGTAGTGTGGTAGAGGTAGAGCTATACTGCTGCTGGCTCTGGAGTTACTGTGGTTTTTCTCTCCCTTTGCTCTGTCTTCACTGCAGTCAGTAAACTTCCCCCTTTCTTTTTTGCTTAAAGGGAAACTGGTTAGTTGGCCTGTCACGTTTCTCAAGGAGAGCTTTATATTTGAACCTGTAGGTGGAGCTCCAAACTCATCTTCTGGTAAGACAGATGCACTAGTGTTACAGAGCAAGCCAGCCAGAAAGGAAAACCTTTAAAAGACCACTTCTAAATACAATATCCAAATTGTAAAATTTTACAGAAGAAGATGCTTAAAATTTTATAACAGAATGCTTTCAGTTTTCGAAATAATGAGAACTGATAACAGTTTTATGGTTAAAAAATCATGTTGTTTGTTTCCTTTAGTTGCTCAATCATCTCAGTGGAAGCAATTTCTTCCTGTTCAGGCACCTTATTTAGCCTTATAAAATTTTAAATCTTACTCAGGAAAAGGTAATAAAAAATATATATTTTTCCTTCTTTTTAATGGCTGCTGTATTATGAATGTTTAGTGTATTAAACATGAAGCTATGACTTGCTTCCTGATAAAAGGATGTGTCTGGGATCTGGTTTTGCTTTTGAAACTGATCTGATTTTCTGTTGTGAAATATTTTGGATGTAACAGGCATCAAAGCCTGGATCAACCTTTTGCATTATAGTCCATCGTTGAACAGGAATTAATTTGAGAATCACCACTGTCCCAGAGAGCAGTGTGAACTACCTCAGGTTTAACGGAGGGATTTGAATTCTGTCATGAGAAGAACTAATGCAACCATGCTATAGAATGGCTGTTGTTAGTCGTTCTCATGATTAGCTTAATTATTTCTTTCTATGGGGACTGGGAGAGTTGGAACGTTGTTACGCTGAGAGAACTGAATTTGGGTCATAACATGGGAGTTTTCAGGTGTGCGCGCCTATGTGTGTTGCAGGTGCTCACTGAATGCTTCCATGGCCTTCTTTTTGGTTATTGTTTAATCAGAGGAAATAAAAAGAAATCTCTCTTCCCAGTCTTCTCAAGTGTTACTGGAAGAACTGTGATTTTGCCTTGTGTCTTTTCCAGTGACGTCATTTTTTTCCTTTCAAATATAAAGATACAAATGGTGTAGTTGAAACAAATCCCCTCTCCATACTGATTTTATCCATTCTTCTCCAGAAGAGTAATGGTGAAAAGTAGCTGTTAGTGTGTTTGGAAGAATGAAGGCAAGTGAATCACTGGTATTCATGAAGGCAGACCAAGAGAACACCCCAGGTATAGACTCGGCAGTGTAGCTACTGTGCAGGAAGATGCATTATTGGCTCCTTTAATGTACTGTCAGTCCATTTACATGTTATACTGTAAAACAAAACAATTTCTTCTGGGACGCATGGATTTTTAAGAACAGGCAGAGGATGCATTTTGAAGCAATCAGGTTTCATTTTGCAGTTCCTTTTATATAGTATGTTGATATTGTCCATTGACTGAATTATGCTGTCAAAAAAGTGTATTCCTCTCAGGATCTGTTGTGTTTAATTTCTTACAGAAATGTTCTTGCAGTATATGGTACTACATTTATCTGGGTTGAAGGACTACTTGTGTGTCTGGAAAAAAGATTTGTTGGAAGAAAAGAAAGCTGTCCACTGGGCTTAGCTATGTGGCAAGGAAGGGCTGGCTTGAAAATAATGAGCTAAAAATAGAAAAAGTGTAGTTAAAGTGGTAACTGAGAGAGATAAGATAAAGGTCAGAATAGCTGCAAATGAAGGGAGAAGTGGACAAAGACTTAAAGCTCCCTGAGATCTAGGAAGGAAAGTTTGTCATATATTCCAGTGCCAAATTAGATTAGCAAATAAAGTAGGTTTTGTTCTGTGATATGTATGTAATGTGACCATTAGGCATTTGGACAATAAACAATAAGAACGCTAAGAGAGCCATTAGTACTGAAACTCTTGGTAGATTTTTTTTTTTTTTCCTGTTCAAAGTACTAAGCATTCAGATGATAACTGTTAACTGCTGCCTATGAGCCATTTTTATTTATTGAGACAATGAGATTGCTCAATGTCGGTGAAACAGTTTCCATGAATTAGGAAAGAGTAAAATGGCTGGAATAAAAAAAAAAAAAAAAAAATTCAAATATTCTTGTTCTGTCATGTATCTTGCCTCTATATCTGAGCTAAAAGTTTAAAGTTTAATCAAAACACTCTGTGAGAAGGTTCAACCCCTACCTTGTGGATTAGAGCTCTTTAATAAACTTTCCCAAGTCCTTGCATCTGACCTGAAGTCAAGCAAAGAGCTTCAGATATTAGAAAAAATTTCTTTACTAAAGGGTTGTCAGGCATTGGAACAGGCTGCCCAGAGAAGTGGTGGAGTCGCCATCCCTGGAGGTGTTCAAAAAATGCGTAGACGTGACACTTCAGGACATGGTTTAGTGGGCATGGTGGTGTTGGGTTGATGGTTGGACTCAATGATCTTAAAGGTCTTTTCCAACCTAAACGATTCTGTGATTCTATGGAAAAAAAAAAAAAAAAAAAAAGCTGCTTATGAAATTGGTGGGTAGCCTGGTTCTGAGAAAAGGAGGGAAAACTTGAGATGGTAAGAATAGGAGGGAATGGCTTTTTCCAACGAATGAGTGACAGCTTGATCACATAGCTGAAATGCAGTGTGATATTTGTTTTCACAGGTATGCAGACTTGTAACTGACATGGTTTTGACATTAAAGAAAAAAAATGGCACCCTGGTGCCATTAATGTTTTTTTTTGGTTTTGTGGGGTTTTTTTGATACTTGGTATATTTATAAAATGCACAGAAATGTGTATTTCATGTTGAATTGACACAGACAGACGCTTTCCATGATGTGTGTCTCTGCAAGGCTGTAATTTTGGGGAAGGTTTTGGCCAAAACAGTTCTGGTACTAGCACGGAGACTAGGAGTAATGCTTGCCATCTCAGCTCTGTTTTATTTTCTTTTCCCTTTCTTTCTTATCCTGTTTTTGTCTTTAAGGAGTTCTCTTGTACCATGCTCCACTTAAGAAGGAAATAAAAAAACAAGCCTCCTTGTACATCTAGGCAGAAATACAGTATCTTCCCTTTTACCATCTCTGGACCACAGGTTATCTGATTCTATCTTCACTTTCCTCTGGTCTAAAGTTCAGGATGCAAAGCCTCATGATTGTTGTCAAAAACACGCTGCCCTCTAGATACAAGATTCACCTAGTCTGTTTACTCCACCAAATTCTTAATTTTGGTCTGTATCTTACATTAAAGATATGGATATTAGGGATTTGTGATCTGTGTTAAAATCGTAGAGACTGATTAGGTCTGTGCTAATCTGTTCACATTCATTTGTAGCTTTTCAAAAAGGCTGGAACAGGCAAATATATCATGCCAGTGTGTTTCATGCTGATAATGCCTGCAAGCAAATTAATGCTCTGGGTGCAAAGCCATGTCAAATCTGTCTTATGGGACTGATGCTAGACTGTTAAAATGCCAATTTTACTCTTCCCCTGCAGAATGGATGTTTCTGAGGCACTTTGGGGAACGGACGTATTGATATATGGATCACTTGTGGGAAAAGAACAGGAGCTCCAGAACTGCCATAAAATCAAAAGGGAAAAAAAACAAACCAAACCAGACTGGGGAGATCCTGGAAATTAAACACAGAAACCAGATGGGGGAAAAAAAAAAAAAATAATGGAGGTTTATTAAAAGCATATTGGAGATTTTCTTGCTCTCAAATAAATGTTCCCTTAGTTTCAGAGTATGTGATAGAGTGCTTATAGGAATTTTCATTGTGAATGTTTTTCCCCAAAAGTAGTTATAAACCCCAAGGTTACACAGTATAGCCAGTTTGTCTTTTTCAATTACTTTTTTTGACCAAATTCAACTAAGTGACATGCTGGTGATATTCCACAGACTTACTGTAAAAGTAAGCTTAAAGCATCTGATTTTGACTGTATAGTATTGATCATGTTGTAGAAACAGAAATTGAAGCATTTTTTCCCCTCCCAATCTCTAATTATTCAGTATTGTAGTTTGTCAGTACTGCTGCTTGAGAAGGTGAGATTCTGTTATTGGCTTGATGTGTTTTGAATCAAACACTTAACTGTGGTTATTTTTCGTGTCCATTTGCATTGTGGTATAGTTCCATGCATACAGTCTTAATGTGCTTGGCCCATAGCAATGCCATGTTGAATAAAAGTCACGATGATAACAGCAAAACAATTAAGGATCTATTCCAAGTCTGTAGAAGTCACCCAAAAGACTTCCATTCAGCACAGCTGCCACTGCATTGTGCCCCACCATAATAAATACTTGTTAAAATAATTTCCCTTTACAAGTCCTTGTTTTATGATATGAAGTTAGAATTATGAACAAAATCCTAGAAAACTTAGTATATATGCAGTTCTTTTAGGTAAGTTTATGAGCTAGTCTTTAAAATTCTATAGCAAAGAGATAGGTTATTTGCTATTCATCTCTACAGTCTGTAAAATAGTCACTACTGGAATCCCATCCCAGGGTCTAAACCCTATGAAATTCTGTGAAACTTTTCCATTTGTTGTATGCTTAATACAAGATGACAGTCATTTTTGCTTGTATCTTCCTGTTAAAACTTGTAGCCATAGACCATTGTTTTCTAATGACAAAAGTAATTAGCACTAAGACATGTTAATGGCTATGTTATCAGGTAATGATGTCTTCGTTAATGCATGGTTCTAATCTCTGAAATAACTTTGTCAGTAGCAGCGGTGGAAGGAATGCTTAGGGAGGAGGGAATGCTTTGATGTACTAACTGTCCAAATTCATTAACTGCATAAAACTCAATCCTGTCTACTTGATGGTGAGGCTACATCACACGTCTTTAAAGGCCAGGCTTGAATTCCCATCAATTTACATTAGAAACTCTCACTCGTATCTGTTTCAGTTTTGTATGTGCATGCATTTGTTGAATTCAAATGCCATGTAGCTGATCAGTGAGGGTTTATTCGAATGTCTAAGGATTATGGAGACTAATGTGCTAGAAGAAATCTTTGGATTCTGAATTGAATTTCGTGTCAGCATCTTGTCTCTGCAGTGAACTGGACGAGACTATTATATCCTGGGCCCAAGAGACAAGGAGAAAGAATGAAATCTGGTTATGGATTCCAAATGGCTTGGAACAACTTTTTTTTGGTTTTTTTTGTTTTTTTTTTTTAATAGTTTTCCATTATTATCATGGAGACTGGGATGAGAACTTTGAGGGATTCAGAGAAATGACTAATGTTGTCAACGTAGCAGTGGCTTTTAGCAAGTTGATACTATTTATGACCTGTACAAATATACATATGTGAGGATGTAGGGATGTGTTTTTCCTAAAGAGAACAAACACTTTGCTGAAGATACTGTGGCTAGGAAAGCAACAGTATCCTGTAAATCATATGCTATTAATTCCATAAATGACAGAGGAAAACAAAACAGGGAAATCCTAGTGTAACTAGTTTTCCTATTCTTTGCTTAGACCAATTTTTTGCTTTAGGGCCCTTGTATAGTTTTGTTCCTTTCCCTATTTAACTGCCAGCTCCTGGCCATCCTCCTGCAAACTCTAATGGTACTTTAAACACAAAAGTAAGAGAATTTTTGTTTGCAGTTGCCTACATATTAGGTATTTGCTAAGCTGGAGCTACATGACAGAATTTGTATAACTTTTCTCTAGCTGTAGGAACTTGTTTTTTGAATAAAATAGTCACAGCTTGCTATTTATAAACAACCACATTTCTGTTTCTGATGCCTAAACTGAATAGGTTTCCGTTGTAAATACCTTTTTGACTGCAATGTGAAAAATATGTTGTCATGGTTTAAGCCCAGCCAGTAACAAAGCACCACGAAGCTGGTCACTCACTCTTCCCCCTGCCCCGGCCATGGTGGGATGGGGAGAAAATAGAAAGACAGGCTCCTGGGTCGACACAAGGACAGGGAGGGATCACTCACCAATGATGGTCACAGGCAAAAACCAGACTAAACTTGGGCATAAAAAACCAAAATCGATTTAATTTACTACTAATCAAATCCAAACAAGGTTCATGAGAAGTAAAACCAAATCTTAAAACACCTTCCCCCCAGCCCTACCTCCTTTCCGGCTCAACTCCACTCCCAATTTTCTCCACCTCCTCCCCTCCAGCAGCGCAGGGGGACAGGGAATGGGGGTTGGGGTCAGTTCATCACATCTGGTCTCTGCTGCTCCTTCCTCCTCAGGGCAGGACTCCTCACTCTTCCCCTGCTCCGGCGTGGAGTCCCTCTCACGGCAGACAGTCCTTCATGAAATTCTCCTGCATGGGTCCTTCCTGCAGGCTGCAGTTCTTCATGCACTGCTCCAGAGTGGGTCCTTCCCACGGGCTGCAGTCCTTCAGGCACAGACTGCTCCAGCGTGGGCTTTCCCACGGAGTCCTGGCCTTCTTGGGGGACTGCTCCAGCGTGGGCTGCTCCCCCGCTCCCCTCCGTGGGCTGGGGGGAACAGCCTGCTGCCTCACCACAGGCTGCAGGGGCATCCCCTCCTCCTTCCCTGACCTCAGTACCTGCAGAGGGGCTCCTCTCACATCCCACTCCCCTCACTCACTGCAGGTTCCCCTTCTCAAATCTGCTCCCCACAGGTGTTACCACTGTCACTGATGGGCTCGGCCTGGGCCAGTGGCGGGTCCGGCTTGGAGCCGGGGAAGCTTCTAGCAGCTCCTCACAGGAGCCACCCCTGCGGCCCCTACCCTGCTACCAAAAACCCCACCACACAAACCCCAAACTTATGTATTGGCTCCTAATAAATTGATATTTTTGAGCATTTTATTGGAGGTATGATATTCTAAGGGAACGGCTTAAGGTGAAAGTGATGTTTTTTTGGTTTGGGGTTGTTTCTTTTTGTCAATCTGCAGCCTCCCTGCCTTAAGTAAGGAAATGGTTAGATTTTGAAGTATTCTGTCCTTTCATTCTCTATGCCTAAATGCTTTCCCCCCAAGCTCTGAAGAAAACCCAATCTGAAAGCCTAGCATCCAAGGCCAAAAACTAGAAGCAGCTTGCCAGGAAACAGATGTAGGTGTGAAGCTTGGTTGTGTATTTTTTCCAGTAGTAACATCTGTCTTGGCTAGTTTCCTTGTAGTTATCTGGAAAACCAGTGATTTGTCATTGTTTTTGTTCATGGAAGTGAATGCTACCACTTAGTCCTGTGAATTCTAGACTATTCTTTTTCTCTCATATTGTCAAGTGAAGCATACATCACTTCACAAACTACTCTGTTATCCTTAATGTACATTTTCTGCTTTTAAAAGATTGGGGTGTTCTAAGACTATGCACCTGTGGATACCTATAAAAATATTTATGGATTTGTAAAAAATTATCACAAACTCTTGAGAATGCGCTAGTTCCCTGTTCAGAAAAGTTGATTTAGGAATGGTTCTGAAAATGTAAAACAGTGTTTTAGTACTGATGATTATTGATTTTGCCATCTGGCTGTAGTAGAACACTCAATTTTCTGAAAAGTAGGGCAAGCTTCTATTGTTTCTCTTTCATAGCAATATCACCATTTCAATATTTCTCTAATGAAATAAAAAATGCGCCCTTATATCTCAGCTACCCTGTGTCTAATGACGATAAAGAAATGGTATCCTATGTTTTCTTTCCTGTACCTTGTATAGGTGGTATTTCCAGAGGTAGCCTTGGGGCTGTTTCAGTTCTTCATACTTTGGAGTGTCACTTGTACTTGACCAAGTAAACACGCAGGAAATGAAGATATTTGATAGCTCAAATAATTCACTGGGAAGGTAATGAAGGCTGATGGCTACAGCAGTGTTGTACTGGATTGGGAGATTTTTTCCCTGATTTGTTAACTTCCCTTCCTCTAAAAATTAATAATGATATCTAGGCCACTGTGGAGATAGTGTGACCCACTGAGGCATTCAATTTTAAGACAAAATATGAAGTCAGTCACACTGGAACTTAGAAATTCCAGTTTTACAACTCTCTTTGTGGCTAGTAAATAGTATGAGGATGAGAATAACTAAAAGTGTATTGCGGTGAAAGTGACTAAGACGAGTAATAAATCATGTCTGTTAATATGCTGTGGTGGGAGTGAGATTAGCTGTAAAGATGAGAGAGGGTGAAGAAGAAACCCAGTCTGAAAGAGGAATTATGCCAGGTTCGTGCTTTAGTAATTGTCATGAAGCACCACTCGCACTTTGTGGACTTCCTTAAAAAATATGGTTCTATTGGGTGAAACTTTTATGTGAAAAGAGGTTGTTTCTGTTTTGTTCACTCTCATAAAGTTAAAATCGTGTAGCCCCTTGAAATAACTGAAGCTTGGGGTTGGGGTTTAATATCATGTGAAACTCACTGAAGAAGATGTTTGCACACAGTCTGCTGAGAATTCTTTCATCAGTTTCATGATGTTCTAACCTTGTAAAAGAGATTTCTTTATGGCTTGTTGACTAATTCACAGTTGAGAGAGACTCCTTAAAATACAGTTTCCAGGATCATTAGATCATTTATGGACTGTACTTTTGTTCATTGGAATCAGTGGGAAAAATCATGCTGTTCTATGCAACATTATCAATCCGTTGGAAAAGGTTTTTGTAACGTCAAATTACCGTGGTTTAAAACAACAGAGACAATCTGCACTGTGTATTCAGCACATGAATTGTTCTCCCTGTCCTGGAAAATGATAACTATTAATGAAAATAGAAGAGTGAATGAGAAAAAAAGATTTGGGGGAAAATTGGGAGAAGAACTCAATAACTTAAAAGTATAATTACATTGAATGATTTGCCATCAGTTCCTGATCTCCATATAGATTTTTTTACACTTTTGTTTTGCATGTATCCTGTTTGACTGGCAAGCAAAGAACAGTTCCGTAAGTTTTGTCTTTTGAAAGCTTTTTACCTTTAGAGAGAAACAAAGCACTCCGTACGACACCGTTGTGTGTTGTGCTATGTGTTTATGTTAAGGTTCTTCCATATGGCAATGACTGACTAAGTGTTTCATGAAAGGTTCTCTTTCCTTTAGAAAGCTTGTCACTTATATTTTTCTTAATCATTCACAGGCTTTTGGGCTGTGCCTTGCTGCACTGTTGCACATGGACTTAAACATTTCCAGTTCTCTGAAGACAGCCAAATTTATTTTGCCAAAGTATTATTAGCCAAAAGTATTGTTAGGCAAATGCTTGGTGGTATGTACATCTTTTTTACTCTTTGTGGCTACGGAAGCCTATTTTGGCCCAATTTCTTGTGAAACTTTGCTGCAGATTGCCATTTTCTTCTGGTAAATGACCTGTCTTCATATGATGTTTTTGACTAATCTTGTTTGGTGTTAGTTAGAAGAGAAATCAAAAGAGTGAAGTCCTCTTATTTCAGCCAGTATTTTCCTGGTATTTAGAGAATTTAAACCCAGAGATTGGTTTCATAAAGTCTAAGATCTCATTATTTTGTGTTTTGCCCTTTCAATTGTGTAGTTGGTGATGAAAGCAAATGTGGTGGTGTTTGTGGTCTGTGATTAGATAATCTAAAGTTTCTGAATGGAAGGAATGCCAGAGAAGAGCCATTAAAATGATAACTCTGAAGAGAGTATAGGGCGATGGGTTGGTTTTTTTTTTTTTTCAAGTCGACTCTAAATATTTTAGTAAACAATAAATCTTTTCTCATTTCTTGAAGAAGCAGAAGTATATCTAGCAATGCCTACAGAGGGATCCAGGCCAAAAGGATCCAGGCTGTTTAGCAGGCTTCACGCTTCATTCTTTGTGGTCAGTTCACACAAAATATCAGTAGGATGCATGAGCATCTTCACATACTTGATTGTTGAGGTAATGGCAATGTTTTTGTCATCTTAAATTTCTTTTGCTCTAGGGCCCTGGTAGAGGTTTGTATATCACTTTCCTCATAGGCATCCTTCTGAATAGCTTTGCATTTTGCAAGAACTAAATCTGCAGGTCTTCACTGAGCTACTGTTGCTCATTTCTAAAAGCACAAATCTGGCTGAGCAACAACTGATAGTATACTGTTTTGTGTATACAGGGTATTGAGGAAGCACTACTCATCATAAAAGCTTGTCAACAAGCTTTGTAGAAATAAAAATGTTTGCACAGATTTTGTGGATGAGGTAGCAGAAAGGGATAGGAATGTACTGAGCCTAAATTGCTACATGGAAATTGCTAATTGATAGCGGGAGACTAATCCATCAGCCTGACAGAGATGAGGCAGCTCCATGTCCCCAGGTCCAACCACTAGCAAGGCTGAGAATGTATTGCACACGCACAAACATATGTATACACTACATACATGCATGCAATGCTCTTCCCCTATATCTCATATTGTGTCCCATACCCCTAGGCAGTGACCCCCTCAGTCTAAAAGGCAATCCAGGGAGCTGCCTCCCCTTGGTTCATCTTGAGTTTCACACCTGGATGCTGGGGCTGGTGGCTCTCCTGGGACAGCCCCTGGACAGGGTGTCCATTTCATTTGGATTCCTGACTGGGCTTGTTCCTCTTTGCATATCTGGGCTGGTAGAGATGGACCATTGATGAGCTGATGGCTCCTGTGACGGGCCTGGGAAGAGCCAGGGCAGCATATTATCGCCGCTTCCTCACCTGCTGTTGTCTCTCTGTGCTCCTCTGTGCGTGTACAGATGAGCTTTTTATCACATAACGTAACACTAAGATGTTCAGGAAATATTTTTTTGCCACTGATCACCAATACTAGTCTAGAACATACCTGACATAAGACTATCAGTGACAAATAAGCTATGCAGTCTACTGCGAAATTATTTGCTGCCATGTTTTGTAGTGCAAGCAAAAATACTATGGTATTCCGCTGTCAGTATTGTGTTGATATGAGCCTGCCTATTATTAAGCTAAAAGTTGGAGATTGGCGTGTGCAGTTCCCACATTGCAATCACTGATGGCAGTTTGTTAGCTAACAGAATAAACAAAGCTGACCTTCAGCTCCTCTACTGGAAAGCCTACTTTTCCATAATGGGCATAGTTCCCAGGCTTTTGATAACGGTGGAAATAATGCCATTGACCTATAGGGAGCTGGAGCACACCTATTATATGTATAAGGACCCTTGAAACCTGATTTTACAAACTGAGCTCTTGCTGGTGCTTGACTGATGGTTTAAATAAGTGTTATAAGCTTGCCTCTTTTTTTTTTTGGCCTGTGATAGGCTTGAGTGTGCTAACCTTGAAGTCCTAATTCTGTAGAGACCTTGGTGTCATTCTCAACCAAGGCAGTGTAGCTGGTGGGCCTGTGAGTGAGGGCTGCCTAGTTTCTTTGGCCAGCTTGAGTTAATTATCTTCAGTTAAGCTACTCCATTCACCTTTTGATGCCCGTGTTTCTTTTCTCTTTCTTGGCCTGACTGCTTTCTTCAGCTTGAAAGGCTCTTGGGAGCTGAGGCTGTTACGAGTTCGCGTAGCAAGATCTCTCCCCAAAAGCTGCTAGTATATACTTAGACTGTAAATTACTAGTTTAATGTAAACATAAAAATAATATAAACTAGACAAGTACCTTGTTACAAATGCCTTTGAATATGGTTTGTGTACACGATTACTGCATTTTTGTGGTCTTAACCTGTTTGTTGCCTGTATTGTTACATATGCCTTTTTTTTTTTTTTTTTTTTTCCTCTACGCAAGGGAAGAGAGACAGAGGAGAGAGGTTCTGTCAATGCACCTGTCTCTCTGTAATGTGATAACAAGGCTGCACCTTTTAGGCAAACTTGCAATAGTAGCATCGTTTAAATTCTTCTCCCCTTTAAGCCAGGAAGTGCTAGTAACAATTGTCCTGTAGGAAAGTGCTATAAATGTCAGGTGTGCTTAATGGTTTAAAGATGACCTGAAACTCTCCATGTAAACATTTCTGGTTGACTGAAGTAGAATAGAAAAGAAGAGGGATGATAATCCCAGGGGTTGTGCATGTTCTGTTCATGCACAGACACACAGTCTGTCCTTTGGTCAGCCCAGTGCACTCTCCTCTACTTCTAATTTAAGGCACATGGGTGAAAAGAGAGAGATGCTTACAGAAAAAGAAAACTCTTCCTTAAAAACTTGCTTGCAGGCACCATGGCACTGCACGGATCATGTGCTTTTCCCTAAGTGCCCGACGTATTTGCCGCTACTACTGCTGGAGCGGCTGTACGTATCGCTGGACCAGGGTACGTATCGCTGCTTAGTTCTTACGGCGGAGCCAGCTTGTCTGCCAGGAGATGGCAGGGACTCATATTCAATTCCTGTGATTAAGATGGATAAGTGTCTGAGTGAACCTCCAAGGCAAGTTGATAATGTACAGAAAAAGCAAGTTAGTAGCATTAATCAGACGTAACGGGCATGAAATCAAGAGGAGAAACATGAAATCTTGAGAGGAGAAACTGTTGTAGCAGCAGATTAATACTTGCAGCTAATCCTCTAATGGGCAACATGACAGGAAGACTACACGATTGCTTTCTCTGTGTACAGCCTCTGTGCTTACCAAGTTCCATGTCTTATGCTTCATAGTTGTACCACATGTAACACACCAGTGCCTTTTTTAGTCTACCATGTAGGGATTCACTGGAGATTTATCTTTATTTGCAGCCTGACATTTCAATATTTGTAGATGTCTTTTCAAGCCTTTTCCTGATTTCCAAATGCTCAAAACTGTTGATTTCAGTATGTATGTGCAACTATATAGTTGTATTTGCTGGTTCTGCTGACATTTTAGAAAACAGTATCTGTTGTTTTTCTTACTGCTTTATACTAAAAGAGATTATTAATGCTTCATTAATCAACTGTTCAAAGTGTGATTGCTCCTGAATAGCTCTCAAAATCTGGCTTTTTACTACTTACTTTCATTAGTGCTTAATTAACAGAGGAGATCAAAACTAAAATCTTCAGCCCACTCAAGGATGAGATATTGCTTTTCTGAAGAGGGGTTTGGAACATGGTCTGTGTTTTGCAAGTGAGTTGCAGAAACGCTGTAGATTTAGACCAACATTTTCTGTATAGACTAGAAATAGCGCTGCTTTGTGCCAAGAGGAAGAGTGGTAAAATTGGGACTTCACTTTAATTTGTAATTTATAACTTTGCTGGAAGCAGAAACAATAGTAAATGCCTGAGAAAACTGTTAGATTTGGAAGCAAGGATTGCCCAGTTAAAATCTTGCCTCTGTGCCCAGTCTTCTCAGCTAATATGTTACTGCTCTGACTCTCTGCTTGGTGTGGCGTGGTCTACCTAATGCAATGCTGTAAAAACTATGAAAATACTTGTGGTGCAAAAGAAGCTTGGGAGTGCTGCAGTTTCCTGAGCATCTTGCTTTGTTTGGTGCTATTTGTTGGCAAGTAGCTCAAGATAGCCAGGCTTTGTGCGACAACTGTACTAGCCCTAAATAACTGTCATCATGCTACAGTTACCCTTATTTGTTTTCTCTTTAATCAATATCTCAGAGTTTGACACATCATCGGATTTCCTATAATAGGATTAAAGGAATTTAGGGAAAAAACAAGGACTTAAAACCTAAGAATTGGTTAGGGCCTGAGATCACTGCATCTGTAGGTGTTTAAATTCCTTGAAATCTGTGACAATTAGGTGTGAAAACACCTCTAAAGATTTAGCCTGAAATTTGGAAGAGCTGGTTCTCCATAGGTGACCAGGCACATGCATTAGCTGTATGCATGAGCATGTGCTCTCTCCCCTCCCCGCCTCAGCCCCCTGTAGTTCTGTTAGGCAGGCATTCTTTTTGTAAGTAACAAGAAATCCCCAGGTGAGGGTAATTTTTGAGAGCTGTGAAGACAGATTGGAGAAATGGTCTGACAGGAACCTCATGAAGTTTAGCAAGGGGAAGTTCAAAGTCCTGCACCTGGGGAGGAACAACCACTGGGGCTGCCCAGCTGGAAAGCAGCTTTTCAGAAAAGGACCTGGGCGTCCTGGTGGACACCAAGTTGAATGTGAACCAGCAATGTGCCC
>JANZLO010000049.1:18858168-18886215 GCA_026937515.1 Polyboroides typus
CTGAACACTGAGCTGTCCATACAATAACAACAAAAATGGATAGCTCTGTGAGCATTTGGCATTTCAGATGGAAATAAAAACCTTTGTAGCTTGTTAAAACATAGTGAAAGAACTCTCTGAAACACTGAAGTATCTCCTAGGTTTACATGTCATTTGAGTTGCTTTCTTAAAGCTGACCAAATGTATTCTATAGAAGGCACCTTGTGTTTGAGTAGACTTCGCAAAGCTTTATATGTACTACCTCTCACAGATATTGTTATTGTATTCTTTGAAGAATACATAAAAAGCCATCTGAATTCAAACCGGGGTTTTATTATTCCCTGAACTAATGTGAGCGTCATCGGACTGGTCTTTTTGAAGACAAGTAGCTTTTAATAGTAAGATGGATAAAGCTTCCAAACTCGCAAGAGATTTGATTTCTGTTGGAACGGCATATTTGTGAAAGAGTTTCCTGTGAATTAAGTTGCACAGGTTTCAAATCTGCCTTTAGGGGAAAATAGTTCAAAAGAGAAGTTTATTAAATGATGCCCTTGGCCTTTTGTTCATATATGTTCAGAAGACGTGATGAACAAGAAACTTTTAGGATTTTTCTGATGCAGTTTAACTCGATAGTTCTATACCTGTCATTGAAGATCAGCAAATGACTGCAAATATGTGAAATATTTGTAACCTTTCTAAGCCTCATGAAATGAAATAAGGATTAATTTCCTGCCTTTTCTTTTCAAGACCAAGGTTGAAAGCTATCCTGTAGCAAAATGAAAGAAAAGCAAATAAAGCACTAAGTCTGGTTTTTTGAGGTTGGGTTGGTTTTGGTTCGTTGAGGGGGTTTTTTTTATTTTTAAAAAAAGCTTCAGAACACTTTGGGCAGAACAAACAGACCAAAGGAAAGAAATTGTGTAGCGTGAGTGCAGAATTCATCACACAGTACATTATTTTGTAAAACAAGATAAATATTTCTTTTTAATCATTGAAGAAAACTTTCATTTGGTTTCCTTTAAGATAATTGCCTTGCAACATATCATTGCTCATTAAATCTCACCGATTTCATCCAGTTATGTTTTGAAAGAAACTTTTTTGCTGCTTTCCCTTGTTTAAACAAGCTTTTTTCTTGATTTCAGTTCAGTGTGACTAGAACCCAGCCATGGAACTTTGCAAGGCTGTGGAGATGATGCTTGCTGAAGCATATTGCTCGCATAAGTTTGAAGAACTGTAATTTTGCAAGCTTGTTTTTTTCTTTATTCTGCTACATCTTACTTAGTTGTTGCCATACCTTGTTAGCTGTTTCCAAAGTGCCCTGTCATTCTCCCACCTGATTAGTTTTATTAACTAAACTAAATCATT
This sequence comes from Polyboroides typus, assembly GCA_026937515.1. Classification (NCBI taxonomy): domain Eukaryota; kingdom Metazoa; phylum Chordata; class Aves; order Accipitriformes; family Accipitridae; genus Polyboroides; species Polyboroides typus. The sequence continues at coordinate 18,859,510 of JANZLO010000049.1, forward strand.
CAAACAAAAAGAAAGAAAAACCAAGATGTTTAAAAATTGATTGAATTTTATCCTTTAAAGAAAAGTTATACCGTTGCTATAATGAATGAGGAGTCTGTGCCATGAGAGAGCACTTACACCTTGTGAACAACCCAGGTCAAGGTAATTAAGGCAGTTGCTTGTGTCATAATGTGGACTGTTTAGCATGATTGTGCAGACAATGACAATGCAAATAGAGGGGTTTGGGGAGACAAGCTTCATTTCAATTTAAAAGCTATCACTTTCCTTGGACATCACAATGATGGAGGTGATGATTTGAGGAAAAACAAAATAAATTGATGCAGCAACTCAAACAAATTGAAGATGAAGCATAAATTCATTTTGCTAAGGAAGGATATTGCTGTTTGCTGAAGGGAGGAGGTAAAACTGCAAGATGAAGAATGACTGGTATCTTTCTGTTTATGAATGACCAGCATGTAGGCCTTCTAGTGACTGTGTTAAATTGATAATAGAAGAAATAAAGGCAGCAATGTAAATAAGTATACTGCCAGCACTTTCTGCTATAAACAGCTGAAAATAGAATATTTGTAATTTTTACACATCTTAATTGTTTGGGCTGAGGCTTTCCACACCAGTTGTCTTCCTTGCCAGAGACTTGTCATACAGCAGTTTGTGGGGGGAAATGTTGAGTTTGCTCATGTTAAATATTCCTAGATTGGTTCACTGAAACTTTTGCTTCTGCACGTTAAACAAGACCTTGTATTTTCTCTTTCCAAAGAAATCTATGTAAATTTGACCATGTCATAAATGTTTTGAACAAACCTGTTGCACTGCAAAGGTATTTTAAAAGCTTCTCTGAAAAGCGTCTGCGCTGAACGTGTTCTGTTCCATCAAATATTCGTGATAGAAGAAAATGAGTTGGTTTTGAACAGTAAAGAGCTGAAGAACAAAAGCAGATTAAAAGTGTTATGGCAAGGGTGTACAGAAGCATAATGAGGTGGGAACAGTGGACCAAAAAAATGCCAAATGCCACTGCCAAAGTATCTGCTCTTCAGAAGCTAGGCTTTAACCCTGATCACTGAGTCTCAGCTTTCAAAGTATATTTGTGAAGCTTACTTAAAGAGCATACCTTTTCCTGCTTAGAAGATAATAGGACCATTTCAAGGTTAATATAGTTCTAAATGGTGAAATTTCTTTTTGGTTTTTTTTTTTTTTTTTAATTGAAGATTATATTATAACCTAGACCAAAAAGGACATTAAATGAAAAGGTGAAATGCAAAATCAGTTCTTGGATTTTAAGAAAAGTCCAAATTAAGGTTGTCCTTTCAAGCCTAAATTTCCTTCTTTCTATATGAGTGTTATCATTCTAAGCTGTGTGTTATTTTTCTGGAGAACACAGGGAGAGTCATTTTAGAAGAACGAAACGAGCAAGCCTGCCTTTTGATGTAATTATAATAAGCAAGGCTGCAAACTGCAGAAAGATGGTCTTGACAATGAGATTGTTTTGCAAGTGTTATAGCAGCTGTTTGAAGCTTTTTACCTCTGACAGCCCTACACTTTGTCAGGAGTTGCAATCCCAATGGCATACTTACTAGAAAATATCATGTGTCTTTACCCTGTGTTTTTGAGTGAAATCTATGATATTAGCTTAATCACAATGAAGTTGCTTTTGCAGTAAGACGTCTTGAATTTGCACAGGAGGGGGTAGGTACAAGTACATCTCTTTTTGGCTGACACCTTTGCTGCAGCAGCTATAACCGTTATCAAAAGGACAGTAACAAATACCTTGGGACACATATGATGTCTTAGACCTCTGTAGCTGCGTGCCAAGTAAATGTGGGTCAACACCCTGAAGCAGCTAAATGTTGGCCAAGTGGCTGATGACAAACCGGGCAAGTTACATAATCTAGAACTGTCACTGGAGTCTGTGAGTTGTTTGGACTCATTCTTTTTAATCGACCATTTTTTAAGCTGATTTGTGGAAATATCAAATACATAAATTCAATTGAAATCAGTCCATGTGAGTGCAAAAAACATTAAATATTTTTGGAAAAATAAGGTGTACAATGTCAAGTTAGCAAAAATAGCAGCTGGGACATGAGCAACTCTTGCTGTCTCACTTTGTGTAGGTTTAGACTTATAAAACAGGTCTAATATAGCCAGATTTTATAAAGATAAATTCTACATTTATCAGTCATTAGGATGCTACAATAATGGCTGACATTGAAAACCTCAGTGCAAAAAAAAAAAAAAAAAATTGTGGAAAGGATTTAAGTTGACTTGCAGAGAATAATGGTTTGGAGAGTAACCTGAGCATAATGAGAAGCTACCTCTTATTTTCCATTACCAGGTTTGTACAAAGCAGCAGGGTCTGGCAGAAATAGTGTGTTTAAAAATAAGTATTGTTAATAGGACATGTACACCAGAGCTAACTATGGGACCAGTAACTTTAACTCTACCACTTTTTAAATATACGAGTGCTAGATTGTACTAACTGTGGTCTTTTAATGCGAGTTATTTCCATGTGTGGCGGTATTTGGCTGATGTTTTCTGAATTTAAAAGCTGACTTTCATTATGATTGTAAAGACTTGAAGATTTTATATTTAAAAAAAAAAAAAACCACTAAAAATAGCTTAAAAGAAATCTGGACTTCATCAGAGTACTGATTTGATATCTTCCACATGAGACATAAAAATATTAGAATTAGAGAAACTAGTTCTAACCTATATGAATATAACTACTGTTTACAATAGGTTTAACTTACTAATAAAAAATGAAGTATTTTCAAATACTTCATGTTGAAAAGCAAATGATGTAATGGTCAAGGTTTAACAATTTGAGTCATCTCAAAAGAGCTCAACCAAAGGAATCAAAACTGATTTTATCAAAACACAAATAACTAGAAAACTATACTGAAGCTTGAGACATATGTGGAATAATTACCAAACAGCTATGTTGGTCTCTAGGGATGAATAGGGCACGTAACAGAAAACGATCATACCAAAAGAAGCAGCTCTGAGGACTAAGTGCATGCTCTTACAGTGTATTCTTACTCTGAATGCCTTATGTAATATGCTTGTTGTACTTAATATCTATGAACTATTTAAAAAAAATGCAACTCGCTATATTTGAGCCTGAATTACTGATAAGTAAAAATTAAGTTAACTCTTTCTTCTTTTCTGAGCTTGCAAAATAGCTTTTGATGCTACAGATCACTGTCAGTGGTTCTCGGGTGTGCCACTGGCACTTATCCATGAGGCATGGCTAGAAGTTCTTGATGCACATGGAAGGTGACTGGATACTCACTCTTGGATTATTTTAGAATTAATCAAGTCCTTGCTTCACCTGAATGCTGTAATTCAAATGTCTCTGATTTCAGAGAATCAGCTCAAACTCTTACATGTAATTTTTGCATTATCTCATTTCCCTTTTGAAGATGTTCTGATTAAACACGCTCAGATTTGCAGAAGAGGACTTTTTAATGACATTTTCTTGTCTTTTTTTTTTTTTTTTTTTTTTTTTTTTTTAAATGCATCAGAATCCCTTGAGAATTTTTGGCATTGTACTTGCAAAGGTGATGTTTTGCTCCATGTCATCAACACAACTTCTGCCATACCAATGATTCTCTCATAAGCAACTCAGTTGAAGACTTTGTTCCCCACATCACCTATAGTCTGTTCACCACCTGAGGTCACTGTTTTGCTCTCCCCCCCCCCTTTTTTTTTTATTGTCAGTGGCGTTTGGGGTGGGGAGTGGTACGATTTTGGACCTGAGTGGTGGATGATGAAATAGTCTTTCAGTGGACATCCTCTTGGACTCTTTTCTCAGTGTTTTGTTTCTCCTCTTGTGCAATTGTTTGTGAGAATTACTAATGTCTGTCTTGGCCCATCTACTGTGTGTATGCAAAGTAAAGATGTGTTAGCATGCGTTCTCAGGATTAAAAGTAACTTTATTGCCATCTGTCTTAAGAAACTGTATTGCCATCTGTCTTAAGAAATCTCTGCCCATCAGAAAGACATTATTGCACAAATGTGCAAACTGGAGCATGCTAGTTACAGCATGTCACCCAAGTAGTAGTAAGTAGCCCCTTAACTTATGGAGGCTTTGACTTGGTTGCTTTTGATGACAGGAAGATAACAGGAGCTCTGTGTTTTTAAGGAGAAAATTAATTCAGGCTTTCTAAATCCTGAATGTGACATTTGTGTTCTATCTCAATATCTATTTGTAAATTAGAGGAGTCAGTGTTTAACTGGAATGTATAAAAACATTAACATGTCTGTGCTTTTCTGAAGATAAGTAGGAATACTTAATAGGCCGTGTAGTGGAACATTTCATCCACTCATACTGCATTTTGTACATTTTGCCCCTCATTGTGTTGGGATGTGAATGGATAATCCTAAACACAAACTCTTTCCCGTTCATTTTATTCTTCCTTAAGAGTGTTTTGCTTCAGTGTGAGATCTCCTTTATCTCATTTCCATCAGATTACATCCTGTCACTTAAATCAAAAGTGACTCCTCTTTAGTGAGACTTTAATAACATGGTCTGGTTCCAAGAAGAACATATTTGAAGAAGATACTGTAAGCTGTGTTTTCCATGAGACTTGCATACATCTCCACATCCATTTTTTCACACAACAGTTATAGCATCAGCTTAGCAGGTGATTAGCAGTAACTTGTATTTTGTTGTATATTTTTCCACTAGGGGAGTGTTGGTGGCTGAAAATGATTATATTCCTGTTGGTAAGAAATCTGATGCATGGGTAGTTTTGTCCTATATTTCCTTTCCTTGATAAAGCTTAATTTCAAGCAGATGTTCTATGCCTTCAGAGCGATACTGTGTAATTTTAATCGTGTGGTAGATGCTGTGTGGGGTTTTTTGGGTATGATCAACACAGGTGTTGTAGGATGTATTGCTCTCAATATCTGTTGGCATTGTTTTAGTGTTGGTGGTATTTTGCTTGTCCATGCAGAGTGAAACAGCAGGCTTTACAGGGTAGAAAGAGAGCTATTACCACTGCTGTTACTGCCTCTGGCAGTTTTGTTAATCCAAACTCTGGGTTCCTTTAACTTTTAGTACAAGTTCCTGAAAATGAAATTTTTCAGCTTTGTTACAGTGCACTGGTTTTTCACATCCCAAAATGTATAGTGTGTGTTGGGCTTAGTTTTGTCTGAATCAAAATGGATGCAAACTTCTTTGAGAAACAAAGGGAAACAATTTTCAAGATCTATGTTTTGGTTCAGGAGGTGAACCAAAATCTAAATTTATTTTTTTGCTCTTGGTCATACATGTTGTCAGAATAGTAAGAAAAACATACTTATTTTCTTCCTTTCCTCTCTATAACCTATAATTTGAGATTTCTATACTTCTTTACTAAGAGCAGAAGATTTTCATCACAAAAGTGATAGCTTCGGTAGGAGGTACACTGTAAGAGTGGGAATTGACTTCCATAAAAGGCTACAGGGCTCTGAATTGATATTTTTGGTAATAATGTGAGAACTATGTCCTGAGGGTTATATTCTCCTCATGTTCTGTTTTCTCTATAAGTGTTCATTGGGTTTGACTTGAATATAGGATGAGGGATTGGATAATATTTTTTCCTTCCTGTATGACTCTGACTTCTAAAAACCTCATGGGAGGAATTCAACCTGCTGACATATCTTTTGAAAAGTTGAAATGTTTTATATAGAAAATGTCAAAAATTAAACATTTGGACTTTTCAGAGTGAAATGCCCTATTTTAAAAATGTTGCTGTAAAATCTGTCAATATTGTCAAATTCCCTCTTTCATTAAGGCTAAGCTACTTTGCCAAATTTGACTTGCATATGCGATTAGTTTTTCTTTGAGACAGAGCATCTGATTAATTTACTATTCCCTGATGTGTTCTTTGAGCTTTAAAGAAAAAGTCTGTCAGGTCTTTCTACTTTTTTCCAATTATATAGCATTTATCATTTCATTTGGTCTCCCTTATTTTCACAGTTAAAGGAGTACTGGCAATTGTAGCCTATATTTATGCATGTATAATTTTAGCCTTTACCAATTGTATTATGGCTGAAATTAAATTAAAGCATTAACAAATAATGCTAAAAACTACCAGGCTAGATACAGCCTGAGGGGGCTAGGTTGTTTGAACTATTGAAACAATTTCTGTTTCCAAAATCTTTGTGCAACCGTTTGACAGCTCTCATGACTTTGTTTGTTGGTTTTAAAATGAAACTTTTACCAGAAGCAATTGTTTGTTAAACTGCCATTTTGGTGTAAAAAATAAAGGGGAGGTGATGTCGAGAGCATGTTCCAATGAAGCTATTTTGGGGGAGTTTGTGAAGTGGTTAGTCAGTGTATTGATGGTGCTACTGGTGTTGAGGTAAAATGATGAGAAATCTAAGGTCTTCTATAACTGTTGCTATAATAAAGTTTACTCTCTCTCCTAAGTATTTTCATTATATGCATGTGGAAATAGTCTGCTATTTTCAGGTTGCTTTGAACTGATCATTTAGATATTTAAAATGTTTCCTTCCAAGTAATTCAACTTAATGTGTTTTTTCTTCTTAAAACAAACAAACAAACAAACAAACAAAGTTGCTTTACCAATATTGTTATAATCTATCTGTAGCTTCCCTTCTAACAATCAAAATTTAAATCTGTTAAATAGAACAAAGTATGATGAATATGATAATGCCTGTGCTTTTTTATTATGGGAAGGGCAGAGGTGGCCTCTGAAGACCAATGAAATCAAGGGAAGAGAGAAGATTTCCTACTAGAAAAGGTATATCTCTGGTCAGAGAAGGTCTATCTATGTAAACAACCAGTGCAGTGTGAAGAGAGGAGCATTGGAGTAGTGTAGGTGCAAGGCAAACGTACCAAAAAAGAGAACCTGCTGTGCGCTTGTTCAGGTGGACTCAGTCAGTGTCCCAGTGACAGACAGGTGTCAAGTGTTAAATGAAGGGACAGTAAAAATTTCTTCTACAGGATGCTGCATCAAGTCTAGCCGTGATAATTCTAATTGTAGAGAAATTTTAGAAGTCCGACATGAATGTGTAAATGCTAATAATACACTGAAGTGCTATTGGTCTTTGAGAGGCCTGAGCATAGTGAAATTATGAATTGAAGCTACTACAGGTACCTCTTTGAGTAATAGAAGATCATTTATGGGTCCTTGGATTATAGTTTTTCTGCATCATTTTAGGGAAAGACAGATTTATTTTTTTCTTGGTTTTTTTTTTTTTTTTCTATTGATGTTAGCAATTGGTAAGTTATAATACAGAAATCATGGTTTTTAATCTGGTGAATTGTTTTTCACTTGAATTCTGCTACCCTCCATTCACCTGGATTACCTGCAGGATTGCTGGTCATTATTTGTCCTTTTCTGGAGGTAATGCCAGATTGAAGAAGCTTTCCTAAATGTCTCTTCTGTAATGATTTCCTGTTACATTTCAAGCTCTATCATCTGTTACATTTTGAGCTCTATCACCTGCCTTGCTTACCTCTTTCACTTTATGACTCAGGCCCACTTGAATGAATGGACAGCTCTCTGGTTCAGTCCTGATCTCAGAAGTTACTTGCAGCTTCTAGTAATCCAGGCAGAGCTGACGGATCCCTGTAGTACACCAGCCCTTCCTCTGTCACACCGGGAACACGCTGCAAGGTGGCAAGAGTTTTTGTTTGCTCTGAGCACTGAGCTCGATGGGTCTATGTTTTTACACATGCTGAAGACAACCTGTGTTCTGTAATGTGGGTGCCTACCACCTGGCGTTCTGTACAGATAGTTCACCACTTGCATAGCCTGGGAGACCTATAAAATGACTGCTCCTTCGTCCATGCGGCTGCATCTCCTCCCAAAGGTTTATAAGACGTGCGCTTATGCTGTGTCTCATGTATATTAAAGAGCTGCAAAGTGTGTGCTCAAGAATGAGGATGGTGAGTGCATCAGTGCTGCGGTACAGGCACAGCCACTATTAGTATTAGATATACATCTGCCTGCCTCCTTACTCCTTACTTCTCCACTATCGGAGAATTCTTCTTCTCCTGTAATGTGGATAATATCTACTGAAGACTTCACCTGTAGGAAAGGAGAGAGATTAACAGGTCATTCATGACACTTATCTCTGCTGAGCTGTATTTTACAGCAGCATCTGTTCATTTTGCCAAATTTTAGAGATTTTTATAGAACCTGAACATTTTCAAAACAATACATGTTTCGCTGCTTTAGCTTCTTAGTAAGTTATATACATGTGTAGATAAGCTGACAAAAGCATAACTTTGAAAGTGTTTTATTTTAAACCAGGAAATAATGAAGTGATTGGAAATATTTATGTATTATTGGAAAAGTGTGAGAAATTTTGGTTGTCTTTTTTTTCTTCACATTGAAATTGATAATTTAATTGTGAAGTTTGCCATCTAGTATTTCTTATTTTAGTTGTAAAATTTGCCATTTAGTACTGCTTGCTTTAATTTTAAGAGCATAAAACATCGCAGTACCCTGATTGTAGAAAAAACACTTCTAAAACACTATTTTTAACATACTATACATGGCAATACAAAAGACAAGTTGTCAGAAACGGAATGGCAAAACCTGTGTCCAAATATTGTGTTGCGTATACTGTGTTTACTGTAATTAATGCTGTACTAGAGTATATGTTTTATGTGATTTACTTGAAACAAAAACCTCCACATTTTCATCTTACTTCTAAATGCCACAAATTCTAAGCATTTGGTAAGCTCAGATGTCCTATATTTATATTTTCTTTGTGGTGTAAACACAAAGTAGGCACTAGTCAATTTTTTTATTACAATTAGTGAAGTCATGCTTGTCCCTTCATGCCAAACATTTGCCTTTGAGGGAAATGAGAGTATAAAAATGAAGGGAATTTGATGTGACATGCCATCTTTCATTGATTAGCTTGAAAGAAAGATTGTTATTGTGCTGTGGCAAAAGTAATTTGACTTGCAAATATGGATTCAGCATGTCTTTTAAGTATCATTTTTGTGGTTGCTTTTCATGTAGGACTGACTGCAGAATTATCTACCTTATGCGAAGCCATTGGAAGGGATTTGGATTTAGGTAACCTTGAATTGTGTCTTTGGAACACCGATTTGGCATAGGGCAGAAAGCAAGATGTTTTCATGTTGCGTGTACAGTTCTGCAGTGGTCAGTATATGCAAAATTAGTTGCTACAAGGTCAAAAGACCATCTTCATGCAGGCCACCTTCCTTGTGAGGAAAGATTTATTTCTTTTATAGGATGATTTAAGATTTTTTCCTCCTTTTTTCGTCTTTATTTCTAACCTCAAACCTCTCTGCTGATGTAAATATCTTTGCTAGTTAAAAACAACACTGACCTCTAAGGTAAGGTAAGCAAGCAAGCAGACATCTAGTAAATATTAGGGCTTTTATATGAAATCATCATGGATGCTGCCAATTTTTTTATTTTATTTTTTGTCCCGTGATAGGAAGATCAATGACATTTCTGTATCAAGTGCCATAGTGGTCAGAAAGGCATGCTATTGAAAAGGAGAATTATTTGCTCTTTGACAGAGGTCCCAGTTGATGACAGGAACGTGTGAAAAATACCCTCCTAGCTCAGAGTGGCGGTCTGTCAGTCCTCGTACTCCATCTCCAATGATGACAAGGGGAGATGCAGGTTAGGGAGGGCTTGTATGCTTATATATTCTGTCTGGTCCTTTGTCCTTGTACTTTTCCAGGATATACAGCTGTATTAGACATGTTAGAGGGTACATCCTTGCCCAGTCCTTTTAGTACACACCATGTACCTGTGCCTGAATTTGTCTTATCTGTCTTTAAACCGCTGATATTGTCTGCCTCCACAGCCTCCTGTGGCAGCAAGGTCTACAAGTTCTCTGCTTGCTGTCCAAAGAAGCACTTTTATCTGGTTTGGGTTATCTCCCACTGGTTTCATCAAGCGGCCACGTCATTCTTGCATTGCAGGATTTGCCGAGTGGCAGTTTATCTATTGCTTTTGCGACTTTGTAAACTGCGATCCTACCCTCCCTCAGGCTTCTCCTATCCAGACGTAGGGGTCCCAGTTTGGTTTTTTTAGTCCTCAAGCTCTGTGTGTGTATCCAGCTTGGCTACCTGTGCTCTGTTTGTGAACATAACATGTACAGGTGGAGTTCAGCCCTGTGGTGTTGGACAGTCTTGAGGTAACCTGGCTGCTGGTACTAAGTTTCAAGTGTGATTTCTATGGTGTTACTGAAGTCTGCCACCTCTCAGATCAGCGAAATAGTAATGTTGTTTTCCACCTCTGTAGAAGTTTCCATATGAAAATCTGGAAAAGTTTATATAAATATTAATGAATTTTACTTTAAAGGAGCTTTATGAGGCTTGCAGTAAGAAAGAAAGAGAAACATAATATGTTTCTAAGTGGAAAGTCCTAAAGTATACTGTACATTAAGTGATATTCTGCACTGCCTAATTCTTTTTTACATAAACTATTAAATCTGATTTTATTACATTATAGGTTAAAATTGCTTCAATCAAGACGTTGCTTTGGGATTTGAGTTTTTTTTAACTATGATCTTTTGATTATACCCATTAAATCGGCAGAGTAAAAGTGATTAAAATGTTATGTTCTGCTTATGTCCCCCAAGTATATGGAGTTTTTACCACTTGTTAAAATAGTAAAGTGATGACATTATCATGAGGTAGCCTGTATATAACCTATTTAATATGAAATGATACTAAGTAAATGGAATTTAAAAGTCAGAGAGCACATAGATTCCTGTATTCTAAGTATTTTTAGGAGTTCTTAGAAATCCATATTGTTTCCATTAAGAATAGGATATCACCCATATTGTGGTTATTAAGGTACAATAACTATAAAATTTCCAGCTGATCATCCAAATGTTTGGAGAATTTCTTCTTGAAGCTTGATTAAATGCTTGCCTAAAATTCAGGTTTTGTCCACATTTAAATGTAATCCTCAAATTTAATTGAAGAACATTTTTACTCTAGAATAATAATTCTCATCTAGAATATCTGTCCCAGAATTGCTCTTATTATTCAATGTCATGGCAGTATAAAAGAGGTTATGTGAAAAAAGAACATACTCTCTGAATATACTGTTACTACAAACTAATCCCTGAGTTCAGATTTTGGGAGAATCGGTTTCTTTCTCACTCCAGGAATTTTCACAATTGATGACAGGGAATATATTGTATTTTTTTCTCTTTGCATGCCAGAGCCAACAGGAATGGGGTGATAAGGAAGGGACACAAAGATACCACTGTAATACTGCAATTCTAAATACACCTGCTAATAAAATTATTTGCTGCTATTGAAAGACACTACCTGTGCAAAGTGGCCACCTGTTTTGTCCAAAAGGCTTAGTAGTAGTATCGCAGTATATCGCAGTATCGAGATACTTTTTTTCTGTATTGCTTTGGAAGTCTTCAAGTGGCATCCTCCCTTTCAAGTATGCGCTTAAATTTCTGGTGACTAGCCCAGTTTAAGTTGGCTCCATGGACATGTGGAATGGTGCATGCATCTGCAGTATGAAACTGTTCACGAAGCAGAAAACAAAGACTATTTGAAGAAGAAATAGCTATTTCTTCAGATGCATCTTTGGTTTCATGGCATTATGTTGCCCACAGATGCTGCAGATTTCTCTAGCTCACCTTGTTTGATGGCTGCTTACACACTGCAATTTTATTCATAGATCTCTGAATATTGCTTTTTTTCTTGGTAGCTTACTTCTTTACCCGCTTCAGGAAGAGCCTTTGTACGTGTGATTTCAGACTCTGGAGTGCACTAAATACAAATCACTTGCCTGTACCCTGGCTTATGAGAAAATACTTATTTGTCACAGGCAGTGCTAGAAGGAGAATTTGCTGCTTAAATATAGGTAATGAAGAGCTGACCCTCACCATTTTGCAGGGGAAACCATTTGGGCTTGGGGGACAGGAGGGATGGAGGAGGGCAGAAAGAAGTCAACTCAGTTTTGAGATATGTGCTGCTTTTAAATTTCCCTACTGGCTCAGTGCATTAGTTGGCTTGTCACATCACATTTTCTGAGCTTCTTTGTATTATGTCACATAATGTGACAGAGATAACCCTTGTGACAAATCACATAAGCCAATGAGTCAGCAGGGAAATAGGAAACTGACAGTTTTCTGAACAGTCCCATAAAAACACTTAATAGAATTCTGTAAAAAGTAACTTTTTAGAAATCTAGACCCATGTTTTTTCTTGCTGAAAGCCTTCTCTTTAAACAAACTTCAGGTTACTAATTTAAAAAAAATTAAGAAAAAAGATGAAAATAACTGACATAGTAGGGGCTGAGGCTGATGTGTGGGAAAAGCTTAGATTGGGATGGTGCATAGGGGATCCAGCCCCAGCTTTCTGTTCTGCCCCCGCTGCACGGATGTCTGAGCTGCTCATCCCTCACTCCCGACCTGCAGTTTTACCATCTTAAAGCAGAGCACTGGAAACTACACTGACTCATGAGTAGCTTCTGAGTAGTTTCTGTATGAGGAGAGCCAGGTAGCGTTTTGCCAGCTATACTAAAATAAGTAGCTGTGACTTGCCCTCATACAGAGGTTGACTGAATCGGTAGATCCTCCCTCCCATCCCTAACCCACTTTCTGTCTTTGCACTAAATAGTAAGGAAATGTTTAGGCTTTCTTTTCTGTTGTAAGATGCTGATGTTGTTTATGTATTTGTACTCATTATTTGTTTTCATTCATGGTTTGCAGTTGCTATTACAAAGACCCACCTTTTTTCTTCTTTGTTTTCTACTTAGCTGGTGGCTCTATAATGGGGGGAAAAAAGTGGTTTTGACAAAATGTCTTTGGTTCTTGGATGGCACAACCCCTGCAGCTGTTATAAAAAGAGAAACCTATTAGAGGTAGACTTTCACATTTTGAAAAACCTGGTTTCTATTTTGCCTTTTTTTGTTGTTGTTGTTTTTTTTTAGTGTGTGGTGTGTGCTCACAAACTAACCAAAGCAACACATATCTCTGTTCAGTCTGTTCAAATCTACCTGCAGCATTCTCACTGAAATTACATGAACAGTCACAAATTTAGAAGTTTTGAGGGAAACTTTGTCCTGAAATCAAAAAGAGGACTTATGGGTAACTGGAATTCGTAGCTATTTATATCCATCAGTGGGCTCTGTTTAATGTTGTCATTGGCTCTTTCCAAATAACAGTAGGAAAAAACCAACTTGAGTACAGTCAGTGCTAAAGTTAAGTTGTTACGTACAAATACAGGAGCTAGAACAACTGATATACCATTGCTCTCATTGGTTTCATGCACTTTTAAAGGGAGTTGAGTGATTGATAAAGCCCTCAGGCTGTTTAAAAAATATGATCATGTTTCTCTCTGCTACAGTTACTTCTGCCAGTTCATGTTTTCCATGTTCCTGGACAGCTAAAGCTGTAGCATTACTTAGCTTTATGAGCAATTTGACAGCCACATCTGTGGGTGGCATATCCCCATTTATTTTCCATTGTTGTTTAACATAAATAAAAGATATCGTAGTAGCTCTGTCTCTCAGGGCTGTGACTTATGTTCCCTAAAATAAAAATATTACAGTAGTTTGGGATGCTACTGCAACTGTGAATGCTACCCTAGTCTTCTCCTAGACGTTATGATCCCCAGGGTAGTCAGCACTTCCATCAATCCTGTTACAAAACGATCATCTCTGGCAGAGGGGTATAATGGAAGTCGGAAGGGATCTCTTCTTAAACTCATGCAATTAGATTTATATACCAGGGTCTGTGCAGAGTTCAGTTTAACCAGGTTTGTATGGATAAGCAAAAGGTTTGTTCCTGTTGTACTCTGTTGTTGTACTGATGCCTGAGAGGATGACTAGTGATAGGATGTTTGGTTTTGTAGAACTTCTCTATGTGAATAATGTCTGCATCCTTATTCTGCACTGGAAGGAGGTAGAAGATGAGAGGGAGAGAGAAGTGGCGCAGGGTTCTTTCTGGAACTCGCTAAGACAGACCTGTCAGCAAATGGAGAAATAAAATAGCTGTTCTAATATGATAGAATAAAAAGAGGAACACAGATAGCCAGTAAATCTTAGGTCCGTTCAGATGCTGGGAACCACAGTTTCATGCAGAATCAGGCAGATCCTGGATGGACGTTCCCACAGCACGCTGCACAGATCCTGTTCGTGGAGAGGTTTCTCCTCCCTCACATACCCTTGTGCCTTTTATTTTGTGTAACAACCAGAATCATGCCTCTTCTCCTGAGAGGTTGAATGTTATCTCTTCATAACATCCACCAGTGTGCAGCACAGGTACAGTTCCTGGCTGGTACAGGGCACTCCAGCAGATTCCCTTACAGCAGCTACTCTTGCCAACATACGGGTTTCTCAAGCTAGTTTCTCAGCAGTTACACATGCTAACGTACAGGTTTGTCCCAAGGTATAAGGACGAGTCGAGCAGACATGGCCTGTTCAGGGTCTTGAAGTCTTCTGCAGAGTTCTCAGTACAATCCTCTAGTCGATGTTGGCTACCGGTTTTCAAAACAACATTTTTAATGATGGCCATGTTGAAGTTGCATGGGGAGGAGAGGCTGGAATCCTAGAGAAAAGGGGGAAATTAAATTTTTCCTGGATCCTTCACGAGTGGTCGCTTGTGAACTTGAAAAGCCATAGTTATGTATTTTGCCATGACTACTGTAGCGAATCTTGATGATATGCAAAAAAATCTCTGATGGAAACAGCTCAGGGATCATTCTTTGATCAGATAACTGCAAACATTATGAGTCAGAGATGTAGTTCTCTGTTCCCAAATTTATTTTCTGTGATGGTAGAATCAATTGCATTTACTGCTGATTCTGAAACAGGAAAATAATTTGTTGGATGACTCTTGCTGTTGCCATCAATATTTACATGTTCCTAAGAATTTGTAAAATAAGCTCCTGTTTTGCACTTGCAGGAAGCTTTCCTGTACTTACAGGAGACTGTGTAGGAGGTCTTACAGAGTTTGTTACTGACTTCTCTTCTTTAGGAAGATACTGCAACCTGTAATCCAAACCCAACCAAATTCCACACCTGTACAGAGTGGGAATTCAATAAGGTGTATGTGCAATACAGACATTAAGAGTTCAGTACATTTTGAAGAGTTCAATACATCAGAAAGATCATTTAGTGTAATCTTTTGTAGATCACAGGTTGTTAAAATTCAGTTATCTCTGTTTTGAGCCCAGCAGCTTGACCAAAATACATCCATCAGAATAGGATCTGCTATTAACTTCCTTAGTTCCATTAGCCATCCCATGTACATCTTTTGTAATAGGAAGAAATAGCGTCTGAAATCACAATTTCCCTGCATTCCTGTGGTTTGGTGTGTCATTTATGTATGCTTTAGCAATGTATCATCCTCCCGCCAAAACAGCTTTATCTTGGTTTTTGCTCGTTAATATTTATAAATTGCTGTGTATGAAGAGATTGCTGACGATTATGTGTGGCGCTTGCGTTGGTTAAGACACTTTATTATTCTTTAGTTTTGTTATGTGATGTTTAAAAGCACCATAAGCCATGATATACTTAAGCAGCTGTTGCGAGAAAGCATGAAAACAGCGTCTTTCTTCCTGGTGTTCTGTGGGGATGTTTTAGGAGTCGCTTCTATTGGACAAACTGCTTCTTGACCTCTTACATTTCCCTTTTGCAGTCAAAGTGTGTGTACTCCTGTGGACTTCACCTTCAGCTGAATCTTTCATTCTTCCAAGCCAATTTCAAAGTCTGTGGTAGCACCTGGCATTTGAAATTTATGACAATTCTGTACTCACTTTCAGCAGTGGTGTTATATTCCCTCACTGTTAACCATTCTGTTGTACTAACATAAACATTCTTCCATGAAAATATTAGCTAGCCAGGAGTTTTCTAAGTTCAGTGCTGTGCTGTACCAGTGTTCGGGTGGGATAGTTATGCAGTACTGTATAGTATTATATAATTGTGTCAAGTGTGGTATATCCATACGGTTCTGTGATACGCTGTTATAACTAACACTTTCCTGATTGGATTTTCACGATTTTTCTATGTGGTCTTGTAGGATCTGTGATACAATTAATTCCTTCCAAAAGTGAGGGTTTGCATATTAATCCCTATTTGGTTTTAATACTCATTGCCTTTCCTACTTCATGACTGTTTTCATTTTTCATTTTTGTAGTTCTTACATGTGTAGCCTTACCACAGCCATGCTCAGTAGTAACATGATATACTGAATACTGTATTGAATTCACCCTTTTTTTTTTTTTTTTCTTTTTTTTTTTTTTCCCCCTCTGGGGTGGGGTATTTTCTCTGGTGGGGAAGCAGTGGCAGAAAAGCACTAACAAATAGCTCCTTCACATAAATGAGACTATCTAGTGTATCCACATACTCTATTTTAGTGAACACACAAATATGACAAAATCAGCATGCTTTTTTGTATTATTTAATTCAATGGAAGCTTTGGGATCGTGTGAAGGATATTTGGCTGACAAATTTATAGGAGATCAGTTGAAGCTTACCTAAAATCTTAAGCCACTTTTGGGGTGTTGAGACAAGGGCCAGTGAGTTGAAAAGCATTTCAGTAAAGGAAATATATATATTTTCACTATTCAAAGTGCTTTTATGAGTTCTTAGCATCTCCGTAACTGTCAGGAAGTACAAGTGTGAAAGTTTAGTGTTTACATACTAAGAATGTGCTGTTAAATATGAATTTTATTTATGAAGTATTTTGCTATTATTTCTTGTTCCCCCCCTGCCCCCCTCCCTCGTTTTAATGAAACCCTGGTTGATACTTTTTTCAGGGATACTTTTACTGGCTTTTACTTCTTTAAGGTTATTAAACCCACAGGGTCTGACTGACTTAGCAGTTTATTCCCCATTTGGCTTGGTCTTTCTGCCTTCTGTTTATAATTGTCTTCTTTCTGACAGATACATATGCCTTACTTGCACTTGGCCAATTTGTGCTTTATTTCCCTTTTCACTTTGACAATTGTATTCGTGTTGTGAGCTTGCTAGTTCATTCTCTTTTTAATGATCATGAATAATTGAACGTACCCTTTGAGTTTATTTTCTGCTTTCCCATAACAAAATATGTGAGAAAAAATGTCTTGCTGGATTTATTTTGATTTAACACAGTTATGTTTAAAGTCAAAATTGAAGAGCTTTTTTTATGCATTCTTCTGTTTGTTCACTCAGATACTTGTTTGCCAAAGTGCACAAAAGTCTGACTTGTAAATATTGCACAACGGTTGAAGCTGGATATACCTGATCCCACTTGGTTTTATATAGCTATGACATTAAATGTCATGAAAATTTTGCACATAGGAAATTCAGTACAGATTGTTTTCCATAACGTTCAGTTTTTAACAAACTACTTACTATTATTGATTGAAAAGTTCCTGGTAATCATCATTAAATATATTGGGAAAGTTCTTGTCTGTGGACATGTGTGGATCACAAATATCAGAGTAAACACACTGATTATGTTTGGTTTTACCAAGTTAAATTCCTTTCATTGTTATAGGAAATTATTTACTTTCCGTGTTTGCAGATACACTCTATTGCAGAGTTATCAGGAGAAATAACAAGAATGTCCCTGTCAGCTGAGCATTGATTCAGTACAGTTTGATGAAGTTGGTCACTAGAGGCGGCTGGAGAAAATGACACTGTTGTGACGTGTTTGAAGATTTTGAAACTTTTCAGTCAGCAATGGAAAAAAAATAAAACTGCATAGTTTCATGAAATGGGGTTATGCAGAGTACTAGAATCTGAACTGTTTTTTTTCCTCTAAGTTTTTTTTTTCTTGTGTACTTTGGCCTTGAAAAGCTATCCCCTGTACCTGTTTTTGGCAAAGTTTGACTGAAGTTTCCAGCACTTATAATGGAGAACTGCTGATTAAGTGTAAGCTTTTATTTGTTTGCTGGAAACCATAATTGATCACTGCAGTGTCAAAAGCTGGACAGATTGATGATGTTCTTATATCTCTATGCAAAGCAAACAAGGTGCAGCTAGAGCAATGTTGCATTGATGGGTAAGTCTATACACATAATTGGCAGTTATCGGGCTGCTTGTATGTAGTTTTTCTGTCTACAGCTTTATTTAATACTTTTGTTTCTAAGGTTTTTCTAGCATCATGCGAGAGACTTTGCAGCCATTTTCTGAAACTATACATTTTAAAGGCTCTGACAGTCTAGGCACAAGGGGGCAGATTCCTTGCGCGTGTCTTCCTTGCTCTAACTACCAGGTAATGCCTTTATGCATGTAATCACGTTCTTTTCAGGTTTTATTTTTTGGACATATGCCTTTACAGGACATTTCTCTCACATCTTCAAGCTGCAGATAACAAGGATGGTAAAAGAGCAGGACAACCATCTGGTATAAAGCTTAAAAATGGTCTCAATCTTGTAGAATTAAAAAAACACCAGGAAAAATAGAAAAAGGTGAGATCATATGAATACATTAAAGATACATGCCTTGAGGAGTTATATCTCTTGGAGTTATGAAGCGACATCAAAGTTTTCAAGCTCTTTAGTTTTTCTTTTCTTGTTCTGGGATCTTTGTTACATTGCAATTTACTCTCCCCCTGGCATTGCCTTTGTACAGCTTGAGCATCTAAGCTGTGTCCTGGGCAACAAGTCCAGTTAGGAATCTGGCACTAAATAAAAGCGTTGGCCACGCACTCTCTGAGTCACGTGGCAGGATGTTCAAGTAAAAACATCTTTGTTGGATTTCAAGTATAGAATTTCTTCAGAAAGTTGATAAAGTTTTGAGGTGGAAGAGGAAAAGTTTCCTACATCTATTTAAACAAAAAAAAACCAGAAAAGAAAAGGAAAAACCCACAAAATCAACCAGCTGGAGGCTTTGGCTACTCTTTATTGCTTTGTTCTGAAGGTTTCTTTATTGTGTCCTTCATTAACTAGAAGTGATCCTCTATTGGAGATAATCATCCAAGTGAACACTTGAAAGAAATTTTTTGTGTGAGACAGGAGTGAGGTTGTTTTGGGTTTTTTTTTTTTTTTTTTTTAATGAAAGAAGTTTTCATCCTCTCCTTCATATCTTAGAAATCTGCAAAACAAGCCTTTTCATATTTGAGCCAGCAACAGGAGAAGTGCTGTGTAAAGGTGCGTGATGGTGATTGTATATTGCAATGTATTTCTCAAATCATATAGCTGTCAGTGAGAAAGTGAAATTTCAAGGCGATTTAGTGATAAAGGTGATATTTTGTTAAAGTCACTTCCTTATCAAGTTATCATTGTTAAATTATTGCAAAGATATGTTGCTGGAAAATCTAGTGACTGGTGAAACTTAAAAAAAAAAAAAGTTAAGAAAGCTGGGAATGAAAAAATCACCTTTCACTTTGTATTGAGCTCTGTTTTTTTGTAATGATAGTTCGTTTGGTACTGCAGCGAAAACTGTTCTGGTTATTTAATACAGTTAATGTTTACTAAGTATGCTTAAGTATCAGCCAGTTAAATTGAGTGGTTTAGAGTCAACAACCACTGGCTGTTCACTGTTTCCACATCTCTAAAATGATTCAAAATTAGGTCAAGAGAAGCTGAGCAGGGAAAGAAGGAAGAGAAAGTCTCTGGACACTGTGATTTAATCTGACACAGGAAATCATTATAGCCCAGCCAAACCGGTAGGCCTTGTTAATCTTCAGGGATATGCAGTGGGCACACTGTTTTTATCAATGTCATTGGTATTGCGGTGTAATAATGTTGTCATGGTAAAACACACTGCAGATTTACATAAACAACTGCCTGCCTTTGTAAATGTAGAGGTAAATTTTCAGGAGAGACAGAACTGGAGAAAGATAAAGCTGATGGAACATGCCTGGGAAGAGGAGGTTTTTAGAAGAGCATTTTGGGATCAAAGGCAACAATTAGAAGTGGGGAATCTAAGTAAACCTTTAAGTCAGTTGCTTATGGAAATTAATTTTTTTTCTAGTCCTCTACTGTAGTGAGTTTTGCTTAGTGTTAGACATCCATACTCTTTTTCTCAACTTCTTTGATCATCCTTTGAGATACCCTGACATCTTGTACTTAGTCTTTGATCTTCTAGACATTTGAACTGTTTGGTGTTTTGCACCAGGAGGTGCTGGTCCGTTATGACCCTGACAACAAAGGCACTTAGGTAAGGTGTCATTTACAAAGCTATTTATTGGAGCTAACACTATAAGAAGAGAACAGCATAGACAATCTTATGCCCCTTTAGATGCTAGGAGTCCCACGCAGCGTATAGCATTGAACAGGACTCCAAGCCACCCACAGCATTCCATGCAGACCTTGTCTACAGCAGAGATTCTCCCCCTTTGGTTATTCAAGCTATTATAAGATTTCCTTAGAAGGGAACAGCTCGATTTATCATGTCTACAGTCAAACAGAAACGCTGTTCTCATGAGAACTTCTTGCAGCACTGTTAGATGAAGGCACGGCCATGCAGGACCGTAGTGGGAGAGCTGCCTGCAGCCTCCTCTGTTACACTGAGCCAGTTGAGGTGATCCTGCAGCCAAGGTATTTGTGCAGCACAGCACAGGCCTGAGGGCCAGGCTTTACGTGCAGCAGAGCAGGATCAGGATCACTACATTTGTGTCACAACTTTATTGCTGTGAGTCATCCTGTTGGTAGTTATGGACTTGCTATCCATAAGACTGTGGCCCTAGATTATTTGAAATTGGTCCTGTACTTACGTTTTCTCTATGTTATTCCAAGCAGTAAATCAGAAAATACACATTTCCTGCGATAGGCCTTTTTTGTCTAAGAAGTTATTTATGCTGAGTATTTTTTAATATATTCCTTGCTTTAAGTTGTTGTGTGTATAGGAAAAATAAAAATGAAGTTTCCTCTGGGAAATGCTGCTATTATAAAAGGTCTGGTTTAGAAGCTGTTTTTTCTCTGACATGCCCTTTAGGCAGTATCAGCTGTATTTAATGATATCTGCATCTGACATATCTAAATCAGAAGCTGCTTCAGAACTGAGGCAGGTTATTTTAAAATATTTCAGATCCTTGTGAGCAAACAGGTTATATTGTCAATTTTCTCACCAATGTCAACACTATTTTAGTGCTAGATATCACTTTGTTAATTTTTGTACAAAATCTATGCTTTCTGCCCTCTACGCATGTAAAAATATTATTTGGACAAGCCAAACAACAATAAGAAAAAAGAGATTTAAAAACACTTATCTTGGTTTTGACAAAATAAAATTTCTGTGTTTGTGCTACGGGAAGCTGAGGGTCTTATCCTATTGCTTTCACTTGAACCTTCTTTGTACTGTGCAAAATCAACACACTGGATGCCAAGAGGCTTGTTCTCAACACTTACCTGAATGGGAAGCAGATGATAAATGAAGGGCAGCACATGTGTGTGGTAAAGCCTGTCTTGTCTTTTAACAACAGCTATTTTTAAGGAAGAGTAGACGGTCTTGTTGGCAAAAGAGGAGACTGCTGATACAACATGGCTTTTGGTGAATGGAGTGTTTGCTTTTGTTTTCAATCAGACAAGTGAAAGATTAATTAAAGACATTTTCTAGGCACACAGGCTTAATCTGAACTTCTCTGTGATGTGTTTTGTAGCTAGAAAAGGTGCAAAGAATGCTTAAAGACAAAGGGCAAGCCTTTTTATCTGAATCTGCAGCTTTAGTTCCCGGGCTGTGTCTAGTAGCCTGAATAAAGCTGGCTGTCTTGGAGGTAGACCCGTACAGAAAGTACCTGGCTAGCTGTTTCTGAGCACAGGGAAAAAACTGCTGGGAAGCTTATTGCTTTGCTTGATTGACTATTGTGTTTGCTATCACTCCTTGGAAAACTTTTCTTTGTTGAATTTAAATGCTCGGTATGCTGCTCTGTTTGGTGATACTGCTTCACATTCTTCTGTCCCAATAGTCTGGAGTCTGGTCTTAAGTATCCAAACTGGTGTCAGGCATGAAAGGAACTGATTTTTGTAATGTTTACTCTTTCCTTACCACTGGGTGGGGATGGGGCGGGGGCGGTGTGTGAGTGTCAATGTGTGTGTAGGAGACACATCTGTGCTCTGAATATTATACCATTTCAGCAGCACAGTTCTAACCTGATTGCCATAGGATAACTGAAGGTTTGTGAGGATCTGTGCTACTAAGACAACTGGCGTTTGGATGTGGGTATACAAACTGGTATGGTGTGAGCCGTGTGGACATATTGTGAAAGTGTCACGGGATAGCTGATGAAGTATGGAGCTGCAGTCCTGGACAGAAGGCACTGGGGAAGCAGGACAGCCAGAAGGGGTGGAATAGAGGAGCAGGTATGAGAAGCAGGTCATGAAACAAAGTAAGACTAAGACTGGTTGGGAAATACAAAGGAAGAGAAAAAGAAGTAACTCGGAGGACAAATGGTGCAGAATTCCAAATAAATTCTTGTTTATGCTAAAGAGATTTTTTGCTAACTTCTGTGAAGTGCAGCACTAGATTCTGAGGGCTTGTGTTAACCTGCGGCTGGTTGGCTAAAGATAATGCATAAGACCTAGAAAGCACTCTAGCTTGAGAAACAAACAACATATACATTGGCTTGCCCTTCACTTACACTATCTGCTAGTGTATTGCCAATAGATTTTTACCTCTTTATTCTTGAGTACAAACTCTTGTATTTGTACATAAGCAGATGATCTAAAAAAACCTATAAATACAGATTGGGCTATGTAAGAAGTAAATCCCAAGTATGTGGCCAGGCAAGGAAGAGTTCTTTTAGAGCAGTGCTTGATTTTATTGCAAATACTGGAAGAGGGTAGAAAAGAAACAAAGGAGAAGGGGCAGGCCTGGAAGGTTGAGTTGGCCATATTACTTTAAGAAAGGGCTTTGCTCACGTAAGGCTTTGTCTATAGCTGTGTAAGCACAAAAGTTTCCAGTCAAAATATGAATTTCAAGCTGGTTACAATGCTTTAAATCAAATCACTCAGATTCAAATTACATTGAGAAATTTTGCCATTTTATCTTCAGGGGGAATCTCTACTCAGTAATTCTAAGTGTCTGCAGGTGCTCCAGTAGGCATCTGAGCCATCTTCTGCCAACCATCTTCCTATTTACACACATAATGAGGGGGGAGCGTGGACAATAATCAGTGTTCTGCATGGAACTTTGTTTGCTGTGTGTTTTCCCCAGCTACTTCTCTGTGTAGGAACAAGAAAGGTAGGGCTCAGTTCGGAAAGGATACAAAATGCTGCTTTGCCAGCTTACCTGGAGGGTATTTTGAGGTTCCATCTTTCATAATGAAAGGGAACCACTCACGATCCTACCTAAGAGATGGCTTATCACCATTGTGCTGAGCCCACACGGTTCTGCCTCTGTGGTACCGGATAAGAGCATGCCACATTCCCAGTTTAGAGGGCAAGCTTCATCCTTGTAAATGTAAATGGCATTCTTCCCATCTAGGCAATAAACTTGCTAAAACATCAGTCAGACGTGAGAGCCAACTTCTGTTGCAGGAGGGAGAGGTTCACTGCATGAATAAAGAGAAGCTCTCCCAGGTGTCTTCAAAACTTCTGAATTCTCGGTATAAGAGAGGTGAAAAGCTGCTGAACTTTTATTGCGGGCATTCAAACAAAAATAGACAAGATTTCCAGCTAGCTTCAGTAGACCTGTGGTGTGTGTAGGAAATTGAGATGTCTCTCATGTAGTAGATCTTGCTCTCTGTTGCTTATTCTCAATTATAGAAGAAGCACGGGGGTTGGCCTGTGGGCAAATCATCAGGAATGGGGAATTGGTATCAAGAGCATATCAGAAGAGTGTATTATCTTAATTTTTCAGTGTGTTCTCTATGCAAGAAGGACAAACTTGCACACAAACCTGAAAATAAAGAAATCTGTAGCCAAAGGAGATGAGAAGATCCTTCCCTCTACCCTTACAAAGCTGCTGTATATTATACTAGACGGTGTTTATGTTCACAGACAGTACAGACTGAGCAACAGAGAAATGTCAGCAAATAACAAAACCAATAATCAGTGAACTGCCTGAGAGAGTCCTTTCTCTTTTATTTTGTATGTTTGAATTGATTTTCATATGGGGTAACTCTGTTTTAGTAGTGAAACATTTATGCAGTGCCTCAGACAATAGCTGTAACTGGAAAAACCTGTAGGCTGCTGGAAAAGATTCTGCTGTCTGTGTAGAGAAAAAAAGACATACTACAGTAAAATATTCAAGAAGTGGCAGATATATTTTGTTACTGCGTTTTGCAAATGCACAAAATAGATCCCTGTGGAGATGGAGAACGAGATGAAGGGAAATCCACAAAACTGATTATGCTGAAACCGGTGCTGCAAAGGCATGCTTGAAAGGACAAGGGGTAAGCACTTGAGGAAGTCTGTGTGCATGCACACTGCTATGCTAAAACAATGGAGGCCAAATTTCAAGAGCTTTGGGTGACTGAAATTGTATCTATTTTTAATTCTCTCATGTGTGAGAGAGGCGTTTTGCAAGGGTGAAAATATTCTCAAATGTTCTGAGGTCCAGGCCTGGGCTTCTTTGCTACTGTTTGCCATGGTGCTTACCTTTGCCCACAAACGAGCATGACATATTTGAGAGGTGGAAATACATCTTCCTTGGCATGAAGTGCTGTGCTTAGCTTGCTGCACCTAGCTTGGCTTTTTCCCTAAAGCTTCTCTGAATTCTGTGGATTTAAAATTTGGAATAAATTAAATCCCTTGTATTAAACAGATGGTTTTAACAAGCCCAAAATATTAAAAACACTTATTTCTTCAGCATTGTAGTGATTTTTTTTTTTTTTTTTTTTTTTTTAAAGACTGGAGTTGAACAAACATTTATTATATGCAGTGCTTCTTTATAATGAGCTTCGTAATCCATATGCTTGAACCTCCCAACTAAAAGCCAGAGCAGCTCTCGGAGTCCTTCCCCCCTTCCTCTAGGACACATTAGTAATAATTTTTAAAACTTTTTTATTAATCTACTAAGGATAAAGTTTTGCTATTAAAGGATTACATGTAATAATGCATCAGTATTCCATACTTCCCTGTCTTGACATTCTGAGCATTACAAAAATCAAGGGACAGAGCCTGTGCATTGTATGCATGCGTAAGTGTGACAGTAATTAATTTGGCTCTGAAAATATATATATTTTCCTTGGAATGTGCATTTCTAAAGTCTGCATTTCACTCAATATTTGTCTACCGCTGCATACAGACCTGTACTCTCCTGTTCTTCCTCTGCATAGCTCACTGGTGTTATTCTCTCATTCCTCATGCCCTTGATGAAAATGTAGTACTTATGGTTAAAAAGGGAGCTCTTTCTTGTTTCATTAGGATCTCTAGTTTGCCCTATTAACGGGTTGAAGGGGACTTTTGTCCTTCAGCTGACTCCATCTTCCTTTCCTAAAGGGCTTGTGTTCCTCTTAAAGGCTTTTTCCTGTCACAGCTGGCTTCTGCAACCTTTAGCTTCAGAATTGGAGTGAGGCACTTCAACATCCAGAGTGCCGTATGCTCTCTGCCTCGTGAGACCTCTTTCCTGCCACGGCAGTGGACCAGCACCCCATCTCCCAAAGTACTAAGCAGTAAGGTTGCCTTCCTTTGGCCCTCTCTTGTCTTGAGCTCTGCTCAGTTCAGTCTTCTATCATTTGATTAAATGTAGTTCTTCATTGTCATGAGTTATGTTTTTAAGTGAGATAGATTTTACGTTTTGAAGAAAGCGCAAAGAAAAAGAGACCTCGAGCCTTGTATAAATGAAACGTGTCAGACTTGTATATGATGGTCTTGAAAAAAATTGTTTAGGGAGGAACAAGTGCTGGTTGACCCAATTGTCAGAAATGGTCTTTTGTGTTTTGGTTTGGTTTGGTTTTTTTTTTTCTGTATGCTACTAACCCAGAACTGATTCAGGCTGATGACATACACGTTGTTCTTTCCTGTGTGATTTGACAAATAAATGCGTGACTATTTCCAGTGCTAGGTCAGGTCAGCCGTGACTTTCTGTAGCCACGGCAAGTCTTGAAAAGCTCCAAGGATGGGGATTCCCCAGCCTGTGTGGTAGACCTAAGTATGCATACACATATCACTGAAGGAAGCAGCAGAGAACAAATTACTCTGAATAGTAGGGCTGAAATACCTTAATAAACCTGAGGTTTATTGCTGCTACAGTCACTGATGCTAACAACTGTCATCTTTGCAATGGCACAGCACAACTTTGATTCACAAGCTTTTTCCTGGGAGGAACAAACAAGGTGATACTTCTGCGGTGTTTCATCTCGGTTGGTTTTAGGATGTGCGTAACGGCTTTTCCTTTTTTAACATGCAGCTTTGTTTGCAGTTAGTAGGTTGCTGATTATAATCCTTTTGCTTGCTTTTATCAGTGTTGCTCAGTCACTTGTCCTTCAAACAGTGTAACTGTCCTTGTGGGTTTTTGCTTCAACCAGTTCATCAGCGTCTGTCTCACTAAACACATGGTTCCATAGTCACCCAGTGAGCTCTGGGTAATCCTTGTAGTCAACTTCTTTGGAGAAAAAAAGCAGCACTGTATCTTGCTCAAATGAAACAAAAGTGCAGGAATCCGGTGCCATACCTGACTTCTGCATCTCATCGAAACTGGAGAGGCTAAGCATTCCTGCTACTGAAAACAAATGAACTAACAAAACATCAGCACAGCTAAGGCAATTCATAGAATGGCAAATCTCTTCTTGACTCCAAAAGATAGATTTTGGTGGTTTGGTTTTTTTTTTTTTTTTTACCCCACAGTAACATGAACATTTTATTAAATGAAAAAAAGTTGTTACTTTAAAAGTGAGTTTTGCAGATTCACC
>JANZLO010000049.1:18890808-18930239 GCA_026937515.1 Polyboroides typus
TGGTGGGGTGGGCTGAGAAGCAGAACAGCCCTTGGCTGGGTGTGAGCACTGCTCAGCACTAACCACAACATCCCTGTCTTATCAACACTGTTTCCTGCACAAATCCAAACCATAGCCCCATACTAGCTACTATGAAGAAAATTAAGCTCTATTGCAGCCAAAACCAGCACATTTCCATAGCACTGTAAGAATAGAAATGTGCAGGAGTCTCACAGGGCAGTGAAGGGGAGGAATGAAATGGCCAGCTCAGTAATACAGATTATAAAAAGAAAGGTGACTTATATCAATTGCTGATTTGCTAGAGAGTTTCTGAGTGACCTTACTAGCTAGCTTTTTCTTTTAATAAAATGTTATTTCTAGCATCTTGTTTCTTCTTCCCGAGGCTTTTCCTCAGTGTTTTATCACCGTTCAATTCATGCATGTTTTTCACATTAAAAAAAATCTGCAAGTTAAAAAAGAAAGATAAAACAAAGAAGAAAAGTGGTAAAGAACAGGGCAGAAGGAGACTATTTCCATTTCAAGGTACTATAAAATCCATAATTTCCAAGACCGTTTTTGAAGTTGGCTGGAAAAACTGTCCATCCCCCCCAGCCCTACCCCCACACTTTTTTTATTTTTAATAAAATGAAATCTTGCATTGTCTGTAAATCCAAGCTTCTTCTATACAGCTACATTTGATAAGACAGTAGGTCCATTCTTTTGGCATAGGAGGAGATTAATTTTTCCATTGCCAAAGGAGAGATTCTTGCTTTCAGTTTTAATCCTCCATAATCCCCCCCTCCTCCCCCCCACCTCCGTGCAAAAGTGCACGGAATAATTTAGATATGTTTCCAGGCTCCGAAGGGCTGAAGGGGGATTTGGGATTTAATTTAATTTTTCCTCACAACTTTGTTCTGAAAGCATGAATGATAATTGAGTTGTGTGAGCCCACTCAGCACTGCACTGTGAGGAAAGGCACTCCTTTCTACTACTTAAAAAACTGTAGGCTACACAACTTGGATTTAAGGCTCACGATTTTTGAACGTGATTAACAATAGCTGAGTTTTGGTCTATCAGATCAACAATTGCACCAGTAATTGATGGAAGTTAGACCAAAAGCATATCCAAGGTACACTGAACTCTTCATGAAAACTTGTTCCTCTGGCATAGATATCCTTCCCCTAGCCAAAGTTAGAAGATAAGTAACAGCTTGTCATCCACCCCATTGTTTTTTTATTTAAAGATTTGACCTTAGGTTACTTACTAGGTGTATTTTAGATAGCCACTTATGTTTAGAAAAAGGAATAGCTTGGTGACTGTTATGGAAAGGCACACCATCAAGAACAAAAGAAAGGGTTAGGTTAAGAGATGCATAAAGGTGGAGTGAGTTTGCAGAGGCGATAACTAAATATTAAGCAGCATACATATGGAAAATGCGGATGAGAAGGTAGTTTGGAGTGCACAGTTCAAAAGAACTATTGTAGCAGCTCATGAGAGAGCCAGGAGAAGGTGCGGCTGGAAGATGGCCTTTAGCACCAGTGTTCTGAATGAGCTGTAAGGAAAAAAGATTAAAGCAGCTAGGCAGCATGCAAAGAATGCGTAATTTAGTGGGGATGGGATTAGTCTTGAACCGTTTTCTGCCAAGAAGTTGCACATGCAGCTTAGCATGGTTCGCTTGGATTCCCTCAGTGTGCAATGCAACTCTATGGAACAATTCATCCTATGTTTTTTAAACACTTCTCTTAAAATTGAGCCAGTTGTCTTTTGGAGGTGCCTGTTCCTCTTTCTTCAAGAAGAAGGATGTCTTAAGTGGTGGCCTCATATGAACTTCTTAGCCTGTAGACAGCCGGAGCTAGGAACTTCTCATCCTTAAGAAGAGTTAAGAACTGGAGGAGTACCAAAAAAGCACAGGGAAAAGGGAGTGTTGGTGAGATTCCTGACTTTGCTAGAAACCTGAGTTCAGTGGTCCCCAACCCAGGCTTGCCTGCACACACAAGTAGCTGTCCTTCTGGCCAGAGAAAGATCAAGTTTAAACTGTAACTCCAAAACCAGAGCCAATTTTGATGTAACCTGGAGCGTGCTTGTTTTCTCGGGAGGCTTCCCTGGCTTCTGAGAGGATTAGGCATCCTTGCTTCAGTTAGTCTGAAGAGTCTATCTCTGCATTCAAGAATGGCTCTTTATGCGTTTTTAAGTAGCTAAGATCTCACTGCTATTCCTGACAGTTTTTCCAATGAAAAGAAAGAACTATTTATTGATTTCTTGCAAACCACCTGATTCTAAGATTTTCTTTCAAAGCAGATCCCTAGAGACCATAGAAATCGTAAGTAATACACAGAGTTTTCCTGCAATTCAGTGGACTAATTTCTATGAATAATGAAAATGGAACTTTACCTAAAACTTAGAGAAATATACTGTATGTTTAGTTAAGTAAGTTTTCCACATACTGCATTTTCTCTACCATTATGTAAAATGTCTTTTAGGGAGGATTTAATCCCCTAGGCCTTTTTAAGTCTCTATAGTTTTCTGTCCTGGAGCTTAAAACATTGTATTCATCGTACCTTTTTTTCCCTTCAAATGGCAATTGTTCTTTCATAATTTTAGGGGTTTTTTTAATGGCACTATCATGTTGAATAACAGAAGATTAGACTATGCTGCAGGAAATTTGTGTTCAATGTGTATAGTTGTATTAATAAGAAAACACACTGAGAAACCTCTCAAAATCTGAGAGGTGGAAGGAGGTAAGTTTTTTCTTATGTTCTGGGAGAAAAACTCCTACTGTAGCACTTTTTAAAAATCCAGCTGCCTTTGTGTGCAGAGACAAGAAGTGATCTATTTATTCTGAGCATTTTATCCTGGACATTCAGGAAGAAAGTCATGGGGGAAGGAACATGGCTTGACTAAGCCTCCATTTTCAGTTGTCACCTGGGATAACTGGATGTTAATGCATAACAGAATGATGTTCTCATTCTTTTCTTGAGCTTTTCCATTTTTTGAAGGGGCTGTCCCAGTCCTTTCCCTTTTAATCAGTTCCCAGCCCATCACAGGACTTGATGCTGTTTTCCCCCAAGGATGCCAGCTTCCCTATGTAAAGATGAAGGAGGCATTTCAAAAATTGTCATCTGTTCTGAACATTAGGAGTCCTGACCTCCAGTTTTCAGATCCTCTAGGAATTTCCCTCTAAATCCATTACCTTCTGTATTATTGGAAAGTTTTATCCCATGAGCGACTTCTACATGCAAATATATTACCTCACGAGTAAGTAAATGACAATTTAATTAAGTCTAGTTGAAGTCAGTAGGAATTCTCATGCACATGGCTTTGCAGATGCTAAAGGGTAGGTCATTTCGTATTTGGGAACAGGGACTAGAAATCAAAAGCAAACATTCATAAAACACGCTTGAGAGTTTGTTCTGGTTTTATATTAAATGCTTGTCAGTTCATATGCTATACTCCGTCAGAATAACAGTATTGTATGAAAAATGGTCATTCATAGGCATTTAAAATATTTGCTCTTTAATGCAAAACAGAGTCAGCAAATTTAAGAATATTAAAAAAATATATTATGAATATTCGGGATTGCACTACCCAATAAATATAAAAATATATTTTTAAAGAGACATACTCATTTTCAAGAATCTAGAATATTCCACACTGAGACATAGTGGATCTCATAAAATGCTTCTAAAAGATTGATTTATAGCTGTTTCCAATTCAAATATGAGTTAATTTTCTTTGCGCCATTTTTTATAAAAGCTTTGCAGCAAACCGTTATGCATATGTTCATCCCTGTATTTTTCTAAGTGAATGCAATTTCTTGTTTATATCATATCTGTGCTTTTAGTATTATCCTACTAGGTATATTAGGAAGCTAACCTTTGAAGGACACTAAGTTTTAAAGTATTCCAAGACTGTTGATTATTTTAACATCAGAAAAAAAAATTAACAAGATGCAGATCAGTCCTTCTGTATTCTTGAATCAAAGTTCTGTTAAAAGTAAACGTTTTCTTCTTAATATTAGGAAGAAGAAAAGCAGACTCTCAGACTCTAAAGGAAATAATTGTGCAATACATTGAATTTTTTAAACAGTAAGTACAAAAGGTTTTGCTCCAAGGAAAGCTGGGTCCATTTCACTGTCAGAAGAATTAGAAATAAAGGGGGGTTTTGGCATAAAGCCCTGAGGCTCCACAGATCTTCCCTTGTTTTCTTTATCCAACTGAGTATTGGGCTTTTTGTATTAACTGTTTGTACCTTTGCTTCTGATTTTTGATGTTATCCGGTAAGGTAAATCCTGATTTTTTTTGTTGTTGCTATTTTAAGAAAATGCTGAACTTCACAAGTTTAAGTTTGAAGTTTCTCGCCAGGTCTTAAGACTCCTGTGCTTTTCTGAACTTGTATTTAAAGTTAACTCTTTAAGCACAGCTTTCCACCTCATTGGAAATGTACCTGCGCATCCAAATAAAAACAAAGCAAAACCAGTGCCAGTAGCGTTATGTATGTTAAAAATGCCAAGCCTCCTACTGTAGAAACAGTATCCTAGTCCTCTTGTTCAGCCAGGCTAATTAGCAGTGCTGTGTCAGATGAAAGTTTCCTGCATACAATTCCAGAGCGTAATTTGTTTGGAGCTGCCTGTGTTTCACAGGTAGGAATAGCTCACCCTCTGCGTGTTGAGATTCTGTATTGAGACAGAGTGTGTCAGCATATGCGTTCGTAGGAGCTGGCTGAAGTACTTATGCTGGCAAAGAGATCTCGCGTCAGCTCACCTAGAACACTGGCTGCTTATTAAGCAAGAAAGTCTTCAGCCAATCAGTTCAGTTAATTAAATGATGAACAATTTTATTAATAGCTAAGAGCGAGACTCAAGTGAGAAAAAGTAATAAAACAGCAGCTGGAGGAATTACTTGCTCTTTGGGGCACTTTTTAAAGTTGTTCTAATTGGAATATTTAATCAGAAATTGGAGGTGGCAGTTGCAAATTTGATTAAG
Organism: Polyboroides typus; assembly: GCA_026937515.1. NCBI lineage: Eukaryota > Metazoa > Chordata > Aves > Accipitriformes > Accipitridae > Polyboroides > Polyboroides typus. The sequence continues at coordinate 18,895,770 of JANZLO010000049.1, forward strand.
GGATGGAATGAACAGGAGATAGTTAGAAACTCATAAAAAGAAACCTCAGGTCATGGATTGCAGGTTTTTGCTGTAGTGCATAGGCACTTTCTGCATTTTTTAGTAATTTTCTGAAATGGAGTAGTAGTAGAAAACTAGCAAGCAGGTAATAAAGAATAAAAGAGATCAGTGTAAGAATTATGAATACCAGTGTTTACTAGGTATCAGTATTGCATAAGCATATGCACTTGTGTATGCAGGCACACATATTTGTGTTACATATGTATAAAATAATCTAAGACCCGTAGAGGTGTAAATGGCTGCCAACAGCTGTTTCATAAAATTATTGACTCCAGTTCTTTTAAGAGCTTTGGGTGTGTATGAAGGTGCATAGAGTGTTTGGTTATACGATCAGTGAAATATTGAGCAAAATTAGATATTTGCTTTTACAGCAGAAGTAGACCGTTGAGGTGCTACAGAACCTGCCACCATCTGGTGAAACACCACAGATTACAAACAGCAGATCAAAAGTGGCAAAAAACCACTGTTAATTCAGTGTTTCTCAGCATCTCTTCCTTTTTAGTATTAGATTGGAGTTTAAATGTATATACATTTATGTTGTTAAATAATGCAAATGAAAATGAATGTGCTTTGAATCTCATTGGAAATCTGCTGATGACAGTGAAAGGAATGCTGTTAACTTCAGTAAACACTTGGGTCATGCTTTGCATTAAGAAACACTAAAAATGGAGTCTAAGTCAGCTTGTATTTATTGAACTAATTCCTAATGCTGTTACCGGTTCATTGAGAAATACAGTCTTGCTCAAGATATTCCCAGGAAACTTTCAGTCTTCAATTAGAGTCTTGTAATTTCATACCACATTTCTCAAAAAAAAAAAAAAAAAAAAAGGCGCCCAAAAAGCAGATTCTACATTCACAACCACAGTCTGTTAAATGTTAGAGTGTATCTCACTGACATGTTATTTCCAACATCTAAATTAACCTAACAATTTTAGTTACATTTAAAGTTTGGAACAAGGAAATTATTTTTATCATATCATATGTATGCATGCATATGTATCTTAAGAAGCTTGAGGCTTTAATGGTATTGGTGTGAATTGGTGCTTAACACATAATATATTATGTATCAGTTGAACACTGTTTAGTAAAATATGATTAACATACAGTTTTTGGTGATTTAGACTGGAGAAACGTACACCTTGATCTTCAATAGCAAAAAGGGATATGTATAAGGTCCAAAAAGGTGTATGTATAAATGATCAGTGGTTGTAACAATTATGTTAGTACATGATAAGCCTCAAGTTATTCCTCTGCCTAATTCCCAGGGATCAGTGTGAGTTGTGGTGGAAATGGAAGCTCACTGCCATTCTCCCATCTGTGCATGTTGTGTACTTCACTTCTTTTGTGGTCCTTCCTTCAGGCTTTTGTGTTGACTGCGTGAAAGGCAGGATGCTTATTTATGGGGATTCTTGATCCGATTCGGTATTTAATTTCTATGTTTCTAAAGATATTTTTAATTTTCAATGCTTGTTTAAAATAACGTGTTGACTGTACCAAGCTGTCAAGAGTTTTGGAGAGAGGACTCCAGGCGGGGATGCATGCAGACATGACAACTGGGCTGCCGAGGGAGCAGGTTTTAAAGATGCAGATGATCTGTTCAGTGTGGCTCAGCCCTAGACAGGTAGCAGCAGGTTCCATATCACGAATGGCACAAATTCTATTCAGCTGCTTGGGTGTCTCAACAAAAAAATTTCTGGTAGACGTGTGCGTGTGCATGTGGAACCTCGAGGGATGCTGTGACTGCTAGGCGGGTTCACTGGGCAGGGCTGTGTGAGCAACCAAGAGGACCTAACAGGTACCAACCCTTATTCATACGGGCCAGATTTAGTCATCCTTGCAGTACTTGAGATTATTTTGTGTTCAAGGTACATAAAATCCCCAGCACAGCTAAACTGCAGCTGTAGCATTTAAAAATTACTGGTTAAAGTTGAATTGAGTAAAATTACTTAAGAATATGTCTGTGGAAGACAAGCCCTTGGCACCTTGTAAGGTTCATTTTTTAAATCTATGTAACACAGATCAGATTTCAGAATATTGGGCAGCCTTGTCACTGTCACCTATCAGCTATTGTGTGCACTATATTGATATCCGTGCCTGCATTTATTCTGTACTTAAGTGTTACTTTATTTGAAAGATGAATCTGTGGTGAAGCATCATCTTGTGTGCAGCATAATACACATCTAGTTCTGAATACTGTTGAAGCACTCGCGTTGAGATCATGGTGAATTTCTACCCTATGGAAATCTGCACTTGATTAAATTAGCATTTTCTTGACAGCTTTATAACTTTCAGAATCTGTGACTGCTACTTCTGATAAATGCTCTCCTCTTGAGAGAGTGATAAGTACTTTTAGCAAGCTGTATTGTGGATGCTTCTGTGCCAAATGCAACACATGGCATGTGTTCAGACCAGTTTTATCCCAGTCTGAAAAGATCTATTTTACTTACCATCAGATTTAACTGGGCCACCATTGTTATATTCCTTTGGTAATTATATGCACAGAGGATGGGCTGATTAGGCCCAACAGACCTTTCCTTTTCATTTTGGCGTCCAGCATGCAATGATGGCTTGTACAAGCACGCTCTGATGACAGTGAGCAAAAGCAGTAATGAACGGTGAACAGCCCTGAACAAATGTTATGTTTTTAAGTGGAAGTCAAGGATGTGATGGCTGGCAGCTTCTTGGTTATTGTTGGCCTTTTGTTCCACAACTAATAACATGACAAATAACATTTTCTGTTGATGTGTTCAGGACATGAATTTGGTTAGCAAATTTACTCTAGATAAGATAAAAAATTGTAAATGACTATTAAACATGTTGTTTCAGGGTGTTGTTTTAAATCACAGGGCATAAAAGAGAGGTGCATACACGCAGGTGGTAATTCAAAGTCATGTCATTCTTACTCTTGGCAGGTTATAGCCATCAGGGCCCTGGGTTCACCAGCAGGCTCCAGTTGTCCTGACCAGCCTGTAACCCTCAAGTCTACCCAAGTGTCCTGGTTTTGGCTGGGAAAGAGTTAATTTTCTTTCTAGTAGCTGGTATAGTGCTACAGTTTGGGTTCAGTGTGAGAAGAATGTTGATAACACACTGATGTTTTCAGTTGTTCCTAAGCAGTGCTTAGACTAAATCAAGGATTTTTCAGCTTCTGATGCCCAGCCAGCAAGAAGGCTGGAGGGGCACAAGAAATTGGGAGGGGCCACAGCCGGTAAAGTTGACCCAAAGTGGCCAAAGGGGTATGCCATACCATGTGACGTCATGCCCAGTATATAAACTGGGGGGAGTTGGCCTAGGAGGGATCGCTGCTCAGGAACTAACTGGGCATCGGTCAGCAGGTGGTGAGCAATTGCATTGTGCATCACTTGTTTTGTATATTCCAATGCTTTTATTATTATTGTCATTATTATCATTATTAGTTTCTTCCTTTCTGTCCTGTGAAACTTTTCTTATCTCAACCCATGAGTTTTACCTTTTTTTTTCCCCACTGGGTGGTGGGAGAGTGAATGAGTGGCCGCGTAGTGCTTAGTTACCAGCTGGGGTTAAACCACGACACCAAGACACATTGGTTGTGCGTCAGCAATCGCCTGGCTCTCGGGGATGGTGCAGGGGGACGTGGTTGCAGAGAAGAAGGGCTACAGGTTGGCCAGGGCAACTGGAGCCTGCTGGCACATGTGGGCCCCAACGATGAGCTGGAGCCTTTGGAGGCCGTAGATATCACAGGTAACACAGAATGCAGGGCAAAGGTTTCCTGATGACTTCGGTGGATTTTGAGGCAGGTTCTAAGGCAGTTACACTTGGCTGTGCTTGCTCACTTAGCCCTTTTAAAGAATACACGATCCCTCTCACTACCCATCCCTTTGTTAGCTTCAGTGGCCAGCATTTCTGTAGGAGGGGGAGGCCTCGGTTGTCTCTTTCTGCAAACAGATGTGTGTATTGCCACTTTTTACATTTAGCTTGTACTTAAAGTTCATTTCATTGCTTCATAGAATTTTATGTGTGTTTATTTACATTTGTATGAAGTCCTAGGTCAGGCTGTTAATAGTTTATCAATCCCTTATCTCTTTTTAAAGGAGACAGTCTCTTCCAAAAGATTGCTTGTAGTACTAGAAATTCGATCTTCAAATTAATTAAGTGCTGCAGTTCTGGTTTTTTTTCAGTGTTGCGTGTTTTCTTGTATATAGCTGTCTCATATTCTCTGAATTTGTAAAAATGCTAGAAAAGCATATTGCAATCTGCTGGCTATTTTTGTGGTGTCTTAAGAACATTCTAAGAGGAGGTTTATTTGTATTTTCAAAAAGTAATGGGAAGAATTAACTGATGGAAAATTCATGTTGAGTTAATGACCTACAAAACCATCTGTCATGAGATTTCCTCCATCGCTACAAATGGGATAAAGAGTTGTTAGAGGGAATTTACAGGGACTACAAGAAATTATGTACTGTATTTGTAATATCATATGGTCACATTATTAGCCTTGCTTATAAGATATCTACCTTTGAAGAATTAAATTAAAATGGTAAGGCTGCTGTTATTTCCAATATAAATTCCACAATTACAAATTTATGGCTGCTTCCTCCTGCAACTGTATTAATTTCAGTAATTGTAAGACATGGTAAGAGTTCAAGATTGTTCTCTTGTTAAGTGTCACACATTTCTTTTTATCTTTGTAAGTTTATTTGGTTTTACTAACTATATATTTAGCATAGAAGGAAATATTATCTAACCTTTCATAGCACAAAGTGTGATCTTGACCATTGTCGTCTCTGCAGTCTGAATAAGGAAGGGAATAATACTTGATGGTAACAACTTTGGATTGGTTAAATGGGGAATACGAAATGCAGCTTGGTATGCTAAAATGTTTTCAGCCACATGCAATCATTGTGATTGTTGCTGCGTTAAGGTTAAAAGAAGTCACAGGATTTCAGAGTGGGTTTGGTTTGGGTTTTTTCCTCTAGGAGAGCAATCTAAATGCAAATTCTATACCTGAATAAAATCCAAGAAGCAGGTATAAATGAGGCTTGAGGGGAAAAAATTCAGTGGTGATGACACTTGGTAAGTTAGTCTGTCATGCACTTTGAATGTGAAAGCATTTTTTTTTTTCTTGATTCATATTACATTTATAAAGTAATAGAACAAAGTCAGCTTTTTATTTGTTGGTTATCTAAAATTATATAGATGCATACTAGCGTGAATTAAAATCAGAAAGAGGTCTACTGTGATGCCGATATGTTAAGAGTTCTAAGTCCATCAATGAAGTGTTCTGTTGATTTCATTCGAAGTAAGATTGTAAAACACAGTTTCAATGACAAAGTCATAATAAGGAAGCGTAAAAACAAGGAAAGGGAATTCTTTGAGTTTTAGAAATTTGGAGAAGATTGGAGTATAGTAATCCAGTGCTGTTCAAGTCTGTTACTATTATATTGAAAAACATACCCTGGAAATTGCTATGTCCCCTGTTTCTTCCTGCTCCTCCCAGTCTGATACCAAACTCTAATTGAATAATGTATCCTTGGCCCCTGGATCTCTCCAACAGAAATAATTCAGTGTTTTCAGAAAGATATGGCTCCAGGCCTGTTGTTGTGTCTGCAATGTGGCAAATACACTAAGAACTTCTGCAGTTATTGCTGGAAACCAGTATTTTTTCTTATGACCCCTATTATTGAAGCTCTCCAACCCAACCAGTGAAGTTTTGAGCAAAGACCTGTTTTGCTACCTTCTGCATACCCTGCACCAGTTTGCTGGGGAGCATGTAGGAGGTATTAAGGATCACCATGTGCAAAGGTCTGGAATACAATGCGGTTGAACAGTTACCAGCAGAGCATTCTTAAGCGAATTTAAGGTAAAACACCAGTTTAAAATAGTTGCTTACAAGATTTGATATAGTATATTGCATTTGCTATGAAATACACAGATGAAGAAATGAGGAAGTATTCATCTCCTTTATCGGGATCAAACTTAAATGAGTTCCTCCCTTCACTCTGTGTTCAGTTGCGTTGCTGCAGGAATCGGGGAACCACTGCTTTTCAGCACTGTTCGCTACTTGAATCACATTCATAAGACACAAGTTCCTGTGAAGCGTGTAGTTTTTACAGCTAGTCTTTCCAGGAGTTCTGTTTACATCTGGTTTTTCTTCCTTAAAGTTTTTTTTTCTTTTCAACTTCTCAGGAAGCAGTCTTGCTGGTTCTCCCCTTATCTTGTGAACTGCCCTTCTTCATTAGGAATACCAGTGTTATTTTATCAGATCTGTTGTAATCCCCGAGTCAAGACTGGCTGCCTGATGCCTTCACTTGAGGCAAAGTAAAACTTTCTTTCTAGCAATGCAGTGTGTGAATATATCCGGCGTATTTATGTAGTGTCTCAACCTGCTGAACCTGGTCTTTCATTTTGACATGTGGAGGATGAAATATTTTATGTAATCATGTAAATTGCACCTTAATCGCGGGTTTTTTGCTTGAGATCTATTATGATAGTAATTGACCACTGAGAGCCATAACAGTTTTGGGTGTGACTGAATGCAAACTGTAAATGCAGTCTATTTAAAAAAAAACAAAACAAAACAAAAACCCAACAAAACCAAAACACCAAAAACTTACAAAAAAACTCTTACAGAAAAGCTTGGGTGATTTTCAATCTTCAGGTCTGTTCAGAAAAGTTACTACTTTACAAATGGCTTTGAGAGCCTCTGTTCTTGTTCCTGCAAATCTATTCAAAGATTAGAAAAATGTGTACCTGTCTTTTATTTCATATGCACATTTGGTGAGCTGGACTTAGAAACTTTCACTGATCACCTTTCACAGAACCGCTGGGAGACCAACTGATACTGGGATGTATGCTAATATCCAGTGGTTAGGATAAGGATCAACTGCTTAAGCTCTTCCATTGTCAAAGTGCCGACTGGACTGGAAAACCATGGAGGAATCAGGGTGTGCATCTCCCACTGCCTGCGAATCTCTGTGCCCTTTTGTTCCTAGATATCCACAAACATATTTTTTAATCTAACAAATTTCTTTGGCTGTGTGGTTTGTGAATAAGATATGGCAATCTGTCAGAAATACATTTTTAGAGGAATGGGTGTAGAAATAAGCAATGCTTTCTACCCCTTTTCTTCCCACACACAAATGAAGAAAAAACCCTGTCCAAACTGAAAATCTTACCACGCAGACATTATTAGTCCCAGTACTGAACACTGAGGAGTGTTTTTGTTCCAGCTGTGAAGCTCTTCTCCTGCCTATGAGTAAATGAGTGAGCAGTGAGCATACATATAATAGAGGGAGGGGAGGGAAGATGCATCACAGATTGAGATTCTTTTTTGGGATGTTCCACACGTTTCAGTTAATTAATCTTTTGTAAAGAGACAATGTATTAATGAGCAAAGTTAATGAGTCTTTTTGTTTCCTGCTAAAGTCAGGCTGGCTGAATGTAATTTTTGTTTTTTGATACTGATCTCAAGTTCCTCCATCTTTGCTTGTCTTGTCATATATTCATCTTCCAGGCTTACGCTTTGCCAATGTGTTAACCTACACATTTGGCATTGTGACAGAGATTTGGTTTTAATTAAATTGTTGATGGATCTCCTTAAATAATGAAAAATGGTTTTAGACTCTGAACTGCAAAAACCTCATATAATAACATCTAATATAAAAACATATAGTAAATTATCAAAGTGGTATTTATAATTCAGTAAATTTTATCACGTGGTTAAAATAATGTCCTTATTTCAATCACAGTTTCTATGCATCTTTCCATTTTAAATTTGTATTTACTTACTAATCAGTTCTATATTCATTAGGATTAGAGGAGCTTCCACCATATATTTAGTTTTGTTTTAAAACTTTTCAAAATGATCATCTGTCATAGGGGATTTTAACCTCTTGGTGCCGTACATACTAAAAGCCCTGGTGAAGACAGGTTGGTCAAGCTGTAGTCCTGAAAAGTAAGTGGCTGGTAGTTGGCTTTGTCATTGTTACCTGTCAAAGGTATCCGTCTTTGACATGACATGATGTGATATTTTGGATATCATATATGAACATTCAAATGTCAAATATTCTTCTAAAGCTTTTGCCTATGGATCCAATGCTGTGAGTATATTGCAAAGATCAAAGTCCATCCTGTATCGCACTGACCTGTATCTAACTTCGCTTAAGGCTTACTGTGGATTTATGAGGGAACCTGAAGGATTGTTCCAGACATAAAGCTAGGATTCAGCCAAAGATTACTCATCTCTGGCCCTATAAGAATGGGTCTTTTGTCATTTTATCTGCTCTTCTTGATTGGTTTGTAGCCCTTCCAGATAGACTTCTCTTCCTGTTTATCAGCTTATAATAAAATAAAGACGGTACCAAGTCAAGAAGCAGCCTAGTTTCTTGGTTAGTGGCTTGGTAAACCCAAAGTGCCAGCACAGAAACAAAATTACATCTTCTGCTATTTTTGTTCTGTCAATCATATAGAGAAATGAGAAAAGTAATTTTACATCTGAATAAACTGAAATCTAAACATTAACGATAAAAGTTCTCACAGTTCTGTACTTAAGAAAAAACCAGTATGCCTCTGAACCACTTGATTATAGTGCTGTCTCACCAGGCTCAGAATCTGGCTCCTGACTTCACTGGAAAATGAGCTGATATCTGTTGCTTGTTTTTTATTTCCAAGGGCACTGCATCCAGACTCTTTCCTGTAGCTTTGAGCCTCAGCTCTTCCCACAGTGACTTATGGTGCCAAAAGGTCAAAAATGGCCTGCAGTTTAATGCTTAGTGCGAGATCCTTGTTCTGGCCACAGGACAGGGAAATGTAAAGGATATGTGCTTTTCACTATATGGCGGCAAGCAGCATGGAATGTAGGTCTGATTAGCTTCAAGGGACATGTCAAGACTCAGTTTTATCTTGAAATGCATTAAAGAAAATGAGTTTTAAGGACCTTGGAGGGGTCAGAAGCGCAAATATGGACTGTGAGCCTATCTGAGATTGTACAACCAGTCGAAGCTTAAAGTTGTCTGAGCTGCAGAGTGGCTGCCCAGGAACAGAGCAGGAAGGTGAGTGTAAAACTGGACTAGAGTAGAAGAAATAACTGAAGGATCAGACTGAATGGAAATGGTGAGAGTAAAAGTGTTGCTCCTGGTGAAACCTTCCAGTAGTAAACAGAATAAAGCTTTTAAGCAAAAGCGTCCTTAGCACCTGCCCTGCTTTTTCCTTGTTTGATATAATTGAAATCTCCAGGTACGTGAAAATTACAAGCTGTAGTTGATCATTTCGTTTCTCTCAGGAAACAGTGGTGGAGTTCAAGTTATAATGGATCTGGGGCTGTCATAGAGCTTGGGTCCTGCGAGGCTCTGAAATTCCTGTCGTCACTCTCACAAATTGGTGCTTCCCTTTAGCTTCTTTGTCTTGTAGTGGCATTGTGTATTTCAAAACAACTTTCTCTTGTATAAGGTGTTTACTGCAAGTGACCATACAGCACACACCCCTTCATCCGTGCCATTTTGTAGCGCACGTGGATTGTTAATGGACTTGAGAAGTCGTGCCACCTTAGCCATATATTTTTTATTCTAGAAATGGTTGGCTCACTTTCCAGTGTGTTTGCCAAGACAGTGAGCGGTACAGTCGGTATGTTTGCCAACAGCTGCAAGTTTACTGACAAAGATGTAATTAGATTCATGCTTAAGTGTGTACTTCCCAGGGAAAAGTACAAATGTTACCTGTCAATAGAGATGATGCTTTCCCCAGAGACTGTTGTAAAGGGACAGGTTTCCCGTTGAACTGTTGTGCTTTCGTTTGACAATCTGGGGGAAAAAAAGGCTTTTCTCAAAGAAAGTGCGTGCCTAGTAATTCTTGTATCTCTCTTGTCAGTGTGGGCAGCATTCATAATCTGTAATTGGAAAATAGTGGGGACACTGAGAGACTGAGATCCAGATCCCTAAAGGTATTTAAATCCTGATACCACTGAAGTCATTGGACATTAAAAGCTTACACAGGAGTTCAGCGGTTAAAATCCTTTACAGGTTACCTGTGTGATTTAACCAAGATTTTACATAAAGACCTAAAACCTAGTTTTGCATAATGTTCAGCAAGAGCACAAACAAATGTGATGATAAAAGACTACTCTGGTGCTATAAGAACATATATAGCATTGATATTAAAAAGTAAAACAATTTTGTGCTTACCCTGATTTTATTTTATTTTATTTTATTTTATTTTATTTTATTTTATTTTACTTTTATTGTTAAGGAATACTAGGTTGGGAGAGGGAGATCCTTACCTGCTCCTGTCCTAGAGGAAGTACAGTGATTGCTGTCCTGATTAGCTATTTTTGAGTCTTACCCTCCCTCTTGGAGATTTCCCTTTTGTCCCACACTCACTTGAAGAGCTGGGATTGAGACTTTTAGGGCTGAACAACTGAATGAAAATGTTGGGGTGCTCTTGGCACTTTTTGCACTGCCTAGACACGGCAAATAGCCATGCTTTAATGTATTTTCAGTCTCCATCAAAGTTAAGCAGACTGACAGTCTGAAAAAGACCAAGTTTTAAACCAGTGTTTTTCTTGATTCAGAAGTATAGAGTCCTCCTTGTTTTTTCTGAAATTTTATTATTTCAGTCAGTAAACGCATGTTGTGTTATAATCTTTTAGGCCTTTCCTGAAACAAATAGATCTAAACTTATAAATACTATGATGCTTCTTCAAATGTAAAATTGGAGATCATTAAGGCACTTGGAATTCCCTGGCTTGTATATTCTAAATCTTGAAAGTGGTGTCAGTGAAAAGAATTTTTAAATGTAATGTTTTACCTAAGTGTTAAACATACAAGGTGTATTATCATGCCTTTAGGGTATGTATTGGTAGTTGGTAGACAATAAAAAAATAACAGTCGCTGGACATAATATATAGTTATTGTTTTCTGTTACTAGCAAAGACAAATAAATTCTAGTAGCAAATAGCACATCAACAACTTTTACATGTAGTTGTATTGCTTAGAGGCAAAATCGTATCCCTCTGTAAGCCAAGGGCAGGTGGATGGATAGGTAGATGGGTAGTGAGATGAAAAACTAGATTGCTTCATTTGATGACTGACACACTTGGAATAATAAAAAGAAGGGAAGAAATGCACAGGAAAGGATGCAAACTGCATCACTCACAATTTGGGACTCTACATGTTTCCAGTTTTCATTACAAAAAATTGGAAGGAAAATTGCTGTAATATTCTGTGTGTGTGCATGGTAGGAAACCAATTTTAATAGCATAATGGAAAATGTTTCTGCAGGACTTTGAAAGGGAAGAAGAAAATCCCTTGGACTTTTCATGCCTTGCTTCCTTTTATGAGTTGACAGTATTATTGGTATCTGGAAATGGAAAATAATGAACTGTGATTTTACATCATGTTTTGGTAAATAATTAAAAGAGGACATGTGTTTTGTCAGTTTTTAAGATGTTTTGGACATCTTGGGGCGAAAAAGAAAAATTTCGGATTCACTTGGACCCAAGGGATTTCCCGAAGATCGGAATAGTTAAGAGCAGTTAAAATATAATTTAAGTTTTAAAATAAAAATTTCAAGGAATTTTTCAAGAATTAAGAACTGACCCTGATGGAGAGCTTGTACAAGTAGGAAAGCAAGCAGCTTCTGAGAGCCAAAGGAAAGTTATGTCAAATCATGTTCCTCATCTTTGGATCCTTCACCCCGCAAAGGATTGTCTTGATTTGCCAAAGGTCCTGAATTTGTACCAATTAACATTGTCAAATGGCAGAAGTTCGAGACAAGTGTTTGAAGCAAAAGAGAAAGGAGGTAGGAAGTAACTTGCAGTCAAGTCAAAAGACAGTGGAAAGGTCTGCACTGTAAGATATTGTGTTTGGTAGGAACTGTGGGAGTGAGGTGGAAGTGGAAAAGGACCATAAAAGGTGGAAAAGGTTGTTTGTTTTTTTTTTTTTCCTTGAGTTTCACATGGGAAGAGAAAATTACTTGGTATGGAATTATATATATGTGAGCAGAGTATCTCTGTATAGCAGACTTTCCAGTAGATTTATATATGTAAAAATCTACTAAATCCTGAAAATTATAACAAAATGTAGTAAATGGAGAATGTTCAGCATTTTTGGCTGCTGGCATAAGGTGTAAAGGAATTCGGAGATAAATACTAGAGATAGATCTTCTCTTTCTTGTCCTGCAGGTAGAACAACTGTGGAGAATGGGAGAAACTTTAATTTGGCCCCAACTGAGTTGGTTGTATGGTCTGGTTAGTAGTCTGGTCTTACTTGTGATCAGTTGCAGGCAGATTGTTTGCCTGCAAAATAAGTCAGAGATTGATGAGCAGACCAGAATGTTGTCTCAGCACAGCCTGTCACGAAATGAATAAAGCTGAATGGGTTTTGAATGGTGGTTAATCTGCATGCAGATGAGTTTGTTGGGATTATTTTAAATCACATTTGTTCTTTGCATCTCTTCCATCACTGATATTTCTAGATACCTGGTTTTATGCTGGTAGAGATTTGGAATTACGTTCATCCATTTTGGCAAAATTGGATATCAAGCCACAGGAAAGAAGAATAAACTGTTTCTCTTTACCAGACAGTAATTTGGAAGAAACAGGAAATGAGATGGAATTTTCAACTTTAATTGCTTGTAAATTGGAACATTGTATAGGTGGAGGAGTTTTAGGAAAGCATCGTGAATTACCTAGGGAAAAAAAAAGGTAAAATAAACTTGCAGAAGAAACTTAAAAAATGAGAAATATTAATCCATTTGTATCCTGAAACAAAAAGGTGATGTTGAAATGTTGAAAGACTGACTAAAATGGCACTATGAAGAAACAGATAAGAAAACAAAAAGATGAGAAAACTGGATCAATAAATAGGAAAAACGAGAAAGGTGGAAGCTGGAAGATATACATTGGTATATGCAATAGGGCGACTAGAAATTCTGAAGGTAATCTTAGTCTGGTTGAAGACAGAACTGAAGAATGGTGGAAGATGGAAAAGATGAATTTGGGTGTTTTGAAAAGCAATTTCCTGGTGTAGCTGCAGGTGGTTGCCTGAATTCCATAACTGATGTAGTAATCAAATTTTATTGTAATACTTGGATGAAACAAATTATGGTATTAAGTAAATATGCAGATGAAGAACACTAATAACACATCAGGAGTTCATACCATATCAGTAGGGTTTCTGAAAGTAAGAGGACCCTCTGTTGTGAAATTGTTTAATCTTTGGCTAAAAGAAAGATGAAATTAAGGTCTGGAATTTGAATGACTTGTGACATTAGTTTAATTCTCAGATAACTCCACTGAAGATTAAGTTCTAGACAGTATAATTTTGATGGTATCTCCTGGCCCACATCTTAACAATAAATGATCTCTCAACATTTCTTTTCAGAAGAGAATAATCATTTATGTGCAATTGTGCTTGCTATTTATGTAACTATGTAGTGCTAATCGTGATTATATCTGGGCAAGTATTTAGAATCTGGACATGCAGATTACATTTTGTATACTTGCTTTAACAGCTAGAAGTCTGATTAAGATGAAGATGTCTGTGTGACTCATTTAAATACTGAAAATAAAACGATTTTGAGAACATTTTTATACAGTTATCGTAATACTTTGCTACATACTGCTAAGTATTCAGAACAGAAATTAAACTTTATGTATTTTTAATTGGAGAAGTATGGAAAAGAAATAGCCAAGCAAGACTTAAAGCACACTATGAAAGTTCAAAAATTCCTCTGTCACCAGCCCCAGCCTTGTACATTTCCCATAATTATTTCATTAACCAGTATTTCAGCATCATCTCTCCCTTGCTTGCTTGTTTGTTCGTTTGACAAAGAAAGGTTTAAGGAGGCTTTTCCTTTCCAAAGTGATCTTTGACTGCAAGGCCTAGAAGTTTGTATCCTACTGTCTTAGTTCCAGTTAATGTTAAACCAGACCATATGCCAGTGCTTGTCTCTGTTTGCTCTGGTCAAATGTATTTGTCTTTGTCCCTGCTCCACCTAATTATGTCCAAACTTCCCCTAATGGCCACCTCCCCTTTGTCTCCATTGGATTCCCCCAGTGTTCGTAGAGGGTGGCTTATACTTAACTCTGCACTTCCTATTCTTGTTTTCTTCCCTTGGAGAATAATATTTCTCTCTTCTCTCCTCCCTTATCGTGAGGAACTGTTTTTAAAACTGATAAGAGTCAACTAGTATGTCTTTGGTACAACCTTAAACCTTCTTAGGAGGAATCCTCCATAGGAAGCCTTTCCTCACAGTTTATTTTTTTCCTGATTTCTGTAGAACTTATGCCACCTTTGGGAAATGAGTATGTCAGCTGGACAGCTTCTGGAGCAGAACAAGAAATGCTAGAAGAAACATGCTGAGGTATCTTTTGTGCGCTGAGGCCTCAATTTCAGTCTTAATCATCTTAAAAGGCCTGTGAGTACACTGCTTGTCCCAAATGCTTGATTGGAGTAGGTTTGAAACTTGGTGTTTGTAATTCAGTCGCTAATACTAAACAAAGCAGATTCCAGAGGGCACCTTGTTACCTTTCAAGATGCATCTTACGAAACCATCTTGCACTTGCTGAAGACCATGAGCTGTGTAGGTTCCTTAATACAGCTGTCATAACACCATTGCGTTGGGCTGTTTAGGTCAGCTTGGATATGTATTTAGTTTTCTTAGACAGAAACTTTTGAAGTTGTTTTTTTTTTTAATGAATTATCACCAATACAGGCTAAACTATTTTGTAGTTCTTAATTCTACCGTTTGCGTTATTGCTAATGTATTTCTGCTGGAGTACTTAATTTTGATGGCTTATTTTTGTTTGATAACATTTTCCTTTCTATGCACCATGTAGAGAGGTCCAAATCTGTTCTGATACCATTTTTGCAGGAATATGCTGTACAACTTTAACAGGTATTTCAGTAAATACAAACCAGGAAAATTCTCACACTCTAAGCTTAGACATCATTTAGTACGTGCTACGCAGCCATCTAACCTGCAGCCCACTCATAGCTGTTAGAGTGGTGTTGTGTGTTACCTCTTATAGAGAAAACAACATTTTTGAGACTCTGTGACCTGCATAAAATAACAAAGTTCAGAGAGAATACTGGTGCATACTTAAGCAGATGATAGTTGGCTGTAAAGGCAAGAGTCAGTGTTTTTATGCATCAGTAATGATTCCTAAGATTTCATTGTAAATCAGCCCAGGAAACAAACAGTAGGTGCAATGCCTGATGCACATCAGGGGTTTGGTTAGTCACGATTTCTTCCTGTCTCTGAGCAAGCAGATTCAGCTGGTGGTGCTGTATAAGCACTACTAAATCTGCCTAGAAACACATTAATGTAAATACAGAGAGGTAATTAACCCTTATCAGACAAGTTACCTGAAGCAAATCCTCACATGCTTGTGATAAAAATGAAAGACAGAATTTATCTTCTGGCTTACAGGGGAGCCTCTGTTTTGTTATAGTTCTCTCACTGACACTAAATATGCCACTTTTTCATTCTAATCAGGTTTGTTACTTTCTGCTGCTTTGATGAATGGAAAAGGTAGTACAACAAACTTGTATGCTTATATAGTCTCAGATGTCTTCTACAGTTGTTCTTTTTGTTTCTGATCGAGTTCTTTACTTCTTTTTACTGTGGTCTTGATTCTAATTAGAAGCCTTTTCCAAAAGGAGTTTCCTGGTTTCATTTTTCTCTACAGTCATAAGGCTCTTCTCTCTTATTAGCTTCTTTGGTTACAGGGCTAACAAAATTAAGCATAAAAGAATGTATGAAAATCAGTATGTTTAAATAATGAATGTCATGGTTTAACCCCAAGTGGCAACTAAGCACCACACAGCCACTCGCTCGCTCCTCCCCTGGTGGGATGGGGAGGCGAATTGGAAAAAAAAAAGTAAAACTCATGGGTTGAGATAAGAACTACTTAATAATTAAAATAAAATGTACTAACAGTAACAATAATAATAATGACAAGGAAGATAACAAGGAGTGAAAAAGAACCCAAGAAAGACAAGTGATGCGCACTAGAATTGCTCACCACGTGCTGAGCGATGCCCATGCCATCCCTGAGCAGCTATCAGCCACTCCCAGCTAACTCCCCCCACTTATAGGCTGAGCATGACGCCCTATGGTATGGAATATCCCTTTGGCTAGTTCGAGTCAGCTTCCTCAGAGGGGCCAGCATTCGATAACCTTGTGGCAGGATGGAAGCAAAGCAGAAATTTTGTTTCTTTCACCTAACGCAGTAGGGCTATGTCAAATCATTATTTAGACCATCTTTTCCTAGATGCCTTGAAAATTCAGGACCCCACACTGACCGGATTCCTCCTTCCTTTCCTCGTCACTCAGTGAAGTGCAGAGTTACGAAAGATTCCTCCTCCCTCCCTTCCCCACAACCCCCCAAATTCCCCTCGATTTCTTAGTGACAATGGTTGCATAAACGTGGTCCTAACATAGAGGGGCTTTCTTGTATCATAAGCAGTTGCTCAGCTACTGCCTATGAAAGAATAGGTTGATACTTCCTCAAAAAAAATGACAAAAAAAGGAGCTTAAAATTATCACGTTCTTTTGCAGATGATGATGATGGTGCATTTTCACCTATCTACTGTTTCTTATTTCTGTGTAATGTAGAAAAGTGTATTTTTTATCAGGTTAAGCTATGTGGCTCAAATCTTACATTCCGGTAGGTCCACGAACATTGCTTTTTTTTAATATGTCATAACGTTGCAAATATTGCCATGTGTAGAAGGAAGGCTAAAATCATTCTGTGTTGCTGCAAATAGTCTGGTGTATGCGATGATGCTGTTCTCAATTAAGAAAGTTGATAAAAATTGTCATTGGCACATGACAGATGCTGGGTAATTTTGGGTAAACAGTTCCCTTCCATCTACCATACACTGGTGAATAATGAGCATTCTTAGTGGCTCAACATGCTAAGTGCTTAATAGAACATATATTTCTTATTGGTCTCTCTGTGGCTGTAGTTCACCACTTCATTATTCCACCAGGTTTAACTGCATATGTCTGCTCAGTTTGTCTGGAGTTCGGATACTCTTCTCCTACTGAAGAAAATGCTTTAGTCCTCATACAGCTACAGGGCATACAGATCGGTCCTGGCTGACACTCGACCTGCTGTTAGTTGTTTTTGGAGCGTTGTTTCTCATGCAGTGGCGGTCAAGTATCAAATCCTTGTTTGTGAATGAGATTCTGTTTCTTTTGAACTTGCAATTTTTATTGGTTGTCAAAATGCTTTTTCATGAAGTTGTAAGAGTAAGCAGAAGTGTATTTACGGCATGATCTTAAATTAAATTTCAGCTCTTTCATGAGCTGGCTTTACCCTTTAATACTTAACTTTGAAGGCCTTTAGGCCTTAGTTTGTATCCTAATTGAACATATACTGTATTTAGACTTTGTTAATTCAATTTCCTATGGTAGTGAAAACTTCAGCTGTACTCCTTTCTGATTTCAGTGAAATTCTTTTACTGTTTTTGTTGCCCAGTTGGAAAAATACTTATTTAGTAAACTGTCTGTGGAATGTTTTGCAAATTGTTTATTGAGATTTTCTGGAATTTTGGATGCCAATGATTTGAAGCCTCATTTTGTTACTGCCATCTCCTATTTAAAAGTGCACAGTTCACATACCAAAGTTAGCAAAGCTAAGCCTCAGAGTTAATTTCCTGGGAAAATTTCTGTAAAGCACTATAAAACTTCAACTTCATCATTGTTCTGCTGCTGTTCAGCATTGCACATTCATGTTCATGTATTTTTAATAGGTTTGCTAATGTCTTTTTTATACGGTGTCTGAGCAACTACTAGCTGCTGCTTATTTTGATTGTGTTTAAATTTCATGAAGTAATTGTGATCTTGAGCTCCTGTCTGTCTTTGGCTGTAAACGTTTTTTCAAGCAGAAGAGTGACCAGCATAAATTCAGTGAGCTGGCTCTCATTTGATAATTATATTTCACGGGTTTTTTTCCTCTTCATTGTTCGTACGTAGGTGGCTGAAATTTACATTGCCTTTCTTTTAGCTGTCTTTAAAACTGTATGTGTAGGGTGTCATTATGGTCTGCATATGTTCTAGGCACCTTCAGCTTCATCTCACCAGTACAGCTATTTATTTTAGGATGACAGAGGCCATCCTCCAGAGATTTGTGTCTCTCTACATTGCAGGACATTCTTCTTTAAACCATAGTCAGAGAACAAAATAATGAAAGGCTCTTTATGTTTCTGATCTTGCGCCACTTATGAAACTGCCATCTATGCATCGAAGTCATTAGCCTGCTTATTGGCTGCCCAAAGAAAAGTATATTATGAACGCCTGATCTTTACATCTAAAATTAAATTAGTTTGGGATTCATCTTAGATCAAGTGTGATTGTTGTTGTTAGTGGTGGTGGTCAGTTTATTGATAGATAAGCCAAACCATTTTTAAGGCATCAGTGTTGATTCTGAGATTCCGCTATAAAATGAGGAATGCAACATGTCTCATTAGAGAGATAAATGTTACAGAAAACAGAAATTCTGTGTGACTGTGAATTCATAAATTATTTCTAGGCAAGAGTCTCACTTACCTGTCATTAAGCTGCAGAGCATTGCATTGTGTCTTTTGAAAGACTTAGAGCATCCTTTACAAACTTTGGACGGGAAATGATCCTGCATTACAACTTTCACTTATACTGTAAATTTTTTCCAGATTAAAAGTTCTAGAGACATCATAATTCATAGATACTGCTGTGTATGTTGCTGCATATTTGCATTTCAGCTAGAATTACCTTTTTCAATCATACATTAAAGAATAAAATCCAGCCTTTTTGAGTCTACTTTAGGTGGTTTTTAGACTTGCGACTGAAAGAGGTAAATCATCTTGACTTTATCTGCTAGATCTTTACCTGGAAGTGTTTAAACCTACCCTCCATAAAGATAGATTTGGATGTATTTGTTTAAATGGATTCCCCTTACAATGTTATTACTGTGATTTAAAAGTCCACTGGAGTGCTAATTTTGGGAAATTTATAAAAATGGAATAAACATCATGATGTGTGTCGGGCTAATGTTATATGCTTAGTCAGCTTAATGAATTTGCCATCGCTGATGAGGTCTCCATAAGAGGTAACTCAAGATTTCTGTGCATTAAAGAACTTGCTGACTGCACTCATTTACATGTTCACAATATCTTGTTGTTGCAGTGGCATCTATGATGTTGACACCTGAACTGACATGTCTTCCACAGAGAAGGAATGGGAGGAGAAAGAAGGAAAAGAAAATTATGAAAGATGGAGACTTCCTTCTTACCACACTACTTTCCCAAAGCCTGGCTCCTGGTGAAAAAAAAGAGTAATCTTGTAATCTTCTGATTAAAGAAAGTAAAGGAGAAACACACCACGTGGGTCATTAAAATGGAGATGGATATTGGTGTGGAACTGGGTAGCAGAGAAATGGAGGAATATCTGCTGATAAGAACCAGATCATAATGAAGGCTTCTGTGGAGCTGAGATGACAATGAGAGACTGAACCGATCTTTGACCTCAGAAAGGTAAGACAGCCCAGAAAGGAGAAGCAAAGGGTCCTCCCAGACGTGAATTATACAGATCTGGTTCTTTAAGGGATTTGCATGATTCCATTTTACTTGGAAGGGGTTGTAGTTTAATATAGTATTTTATTATTTTTAGGTACAAAACAGAAGAAAATCTGCTTGGGTTTTAGCTGTTACAGGACAGAGCTCTGTGGTACATAATAGCCACTGTATACATAGATAAATATATGTATGTAAAGGTGGATGTACTTCTGTAGTTTAAAGGTCTGAAAAGGCTTTTGTGTTGAAGTTAAGATGTGTTTTGCTCTACTCCCATAAGCAATTAATTTGGGGATTGCCTACAAAGGTTTGTAGAGAGAGCAGCTTTGGTATTTGCAGTGGCCTTGGTTTCCGTACTGTGCACAGCCTTCTATTGTATAGTCACAGCAGCTGCAGCTATTGCCAAACAGCATTTTGCTACTCCAGGTGACATCTGGAAAATTGCGTGAGGCAAGGTTGTAATTTCATCACTGTGCAAAACACGGGTGGTAATGCACTCTCGTGGTCAAAATTACTCTTTACTCTTAGTGGTAAAGTAAAAGGGATCAGAGAGGACAGAAGGCCCTGCAGTAACCTAAGGAGGTATGTACATATTATTCTAGGAGCTTGCCTAGGCCAGCAAGTTACCTGGGACTCTTTGTGTCTGCGTATCCTAGATTCAGGTTTTAGTAAGAAAAGTTGCACAGTTTTTTTCTTTGGAAGTATATCTTCAAAATGCCTATTCATTCTTAGGAAATTATGTAGAAGAATGTGATATATATTATTGCTTATAAGCAGATGATATTAAATGTGCTAGGATAGTAATTAATAGGAAAAATTACATAGGTTCTGTTTAGGGGAGTAACTTTTTAAAAAAATGTAGAGATTTAGTATACCACTTACATGGGCTGCCACCAAAAGCTAATCTGCTTCCTTCCCATTTTGAAGACAAGGTATTTTTAACTCAGCTTGAATGTAGACTGTGGTTTTAATTACTTATCTCTAAAACTGTCTTGCCAGAGTATTAAATTGATTAATGTCACAGTATTGAAATGACGAATACAGGTATTGGACATTCTTCTGTTGCTGTTAATCATGTGATAGCCTCTTTACTTACGGCTTTCATAATTAGAATTCCTTCTTCTTGTTTATTTATCATGATAAGCATTTTATTGCTAGGATTTGAAAATCAAATGGAAAGAAATATGCTATTTAAAGGGGCAAGTGTGAGCTTTTCTGGTCAGTAAGAGCTAAGGTAATAATGTTAGAAGGTGTCTTTTCTCTGTGGCTTTCAGAATTTTTGTGTATGTGGTGTAGGAAGCAATAAGGTTTAGTAAGCTAGGATGTCAGAGAACAGTAGAAATTTTATCAGCTTGTGTGATATAATGTCCAGATATTACTTAAGTTATATCTGTAGGCCTATGAGAATGTAAAATATTCTTTGTCAGTTAAAGATTTCAGAAAAAAACCCGCACGCAAACCAACAATAAAAAACAGTCTTGGAGTTTATTCCATCTAATATAGTTTTGAAAAATACGTATTGGAAATACATTACTTGAACATTTTAATGAACATGTAGAGCAAAATGGAGCTCCAGCATTCAGGGAAAAAAATATGCAGCTGTGTAAACTTGATGTCTCAGAGAAAATTAGAAAACCTTTTACTCCTAGGTCATTTTTTGAATTCTGACTGAAGGGATTTTGTGTTAGGTCGGGTGGCAGTCTCTGTCCAGTCTCTAGAAACACTTGCTGGCATACCGATAACAGCAGTGTAATGGACAGCAGATGTGAATTTGTCGATTCACTCCTGAAGTGAATTCATAAAGCATTTTTGCAAGAATATTTTTACGTCTGAAGTTGTTCTATATATACTTCTCATATCAAATGTTAGAAGCTGTCAGACTCCAGAACTCTAAGTGATGACTTACATAAGCACTGTCTTTGCTTTAAAAAGAAATTAAAGCGCAGCCACACACATGAAATGAAGATATCTACCCAATTGAAGTGAATATTATCACATATTTTCCTAGAACGTAATTCATGATGTATATTTCTTAAAGATCTATTAATTTGACCTAATTGCACTCAGTGGCTAATTATACTTAGATTAGGGAGAACTGGAAGACTGGTTTATGAGGAGGATTAGATGAATTAAATATGCATTGGCTAATCAGATCTCCACACCTATATTAGATTAAATTCCAAGCAAAGCAGATATTACTTAAGCGTAAGAGAAGATGTCTTGCTAGTTAAAATAATTCAAGTTAAAAAGGCTGCTCAGTCTAAGTAACAAATCATTCTTCTGGACTGAGGAAGCAGTGGCATAAAAATATCTTGTTTATTTAAAATTAGAATCCATTACATTTGTAAAAGCAGTCCTGTCCTGCGATGAAAGTGAGCAACATGGTGCTGTAGGTGACCAAAGTGATGCTTTATGAATCCTGTGTTTCTGTTATGTTAGTTTTGGAAAAAGATCCTGAACTTTTTGGCATGGGAGATAGATAAAAGTAAAAAACCTGTTAATCTTGGGCTCCAGCTTAGTGTATTTCCTCATATAGCACGTACTATTTGTGCAATGTGTTCTTATATACAAAACCAGAATAAATACAGTAGGATACAGTATATGGAGGAGATGTACGGAAGCCAACTCCACAGTCAGCTATTTAGCAATAGAGGCTTTTTAAACATGTGAACAGTGTTGTTCTTACTAATTCTATTTGCTGTGCTAGTAGCTGGGATCCAGAGAAGTCTTTAGCTCCTCATGCATGGTCGTGATACAAAAATATTGGTAATGAAATCATCCTACCTCCTCAACTGATAGTTGAAATAGATAACTGAGATAAAAGGGTGGAGGGTTCAACATAGACGTAGCTCAGCGAACAGTAAATCTCTGTTATTTCATTGCTCTTAAAGAATCATTGTTATGGCTATTTTCCATCTATAGATAGAGTAGATCAGGAGTTTTCCAAAATCCAGTAGTCTGGGCTGAAGGGTGTGGTCTGCAAAAGTTTTATTTAATGCCTCCTAATTAGTGTCAGTGACACCAAGTATGCTCTGGACAAGACCCCAGGACTCCGATTATTACAAAATGGACCTGTGTTCTATGAGCTAAATAAGTAGAAAAGCATGAAGAAAAACTGTGAAAAGTAACAGTGCTTTGGAAAAGAAACTGAATTGGAGCCACATGAGCACAAACAAAAAAGCCACCACATAAATAGGTCAAAAGAATTTAAATGCACATTGTCATACTGTATAACTGATAAGGTATATTGTTTCAGGCTATATTAATTTTATGTAGTTGTAACTAGTAACTCATTATATCTAGATTAGAGAATAGTCTTTATAAAGAGATTATTTGTATTTAATGTGCGCTGATTAATCATGTAGCTGTACCTATTTTTAGAAGAATTAGATGTCTCACAAAGAAGTTAATTATCTGGCATAAAAAGAGAATACAAACTTGTGATTTCCTGTAGGAGAGAAGGGATTTTTATATTAAACGAGATTTGTTCTGAAGATTTACAGAGATTACAGATTATGCTAGTCATGAATGGTTTTGGCTGAATCGTGAATGATGATAAATACTCTATATGAGATTTGACGTGTAGTATCTGATAGAATTACTGTGTATTAATTTGCATTCTGTGTTTGTTCTGTAAGTTGTGAGCAGCTCGCCAAGAGGAGGAATTCAGGTACTTGCACGCTGTTCTTTGTCTCATTTGTCCAACCAGAGCATCACAGCAGAAAGCGGAACTAGGCAGAGACCGTATCATGTTAGGGCCATGGCTATCACCAGGAAAAGGGAAGGCAGACTTCCTGAAAACTTGCACTGATTCACCCCTAGATTACAGTGCTTTGATGACTTAAAAACAATGAAGGATGTGGGGCTGTTTTGCCCCCTCCTGCGCTGTCTGGTTTTGACCAGTTGCATGTATAATTAAGCCATCGCTGGCTTCCTTCTGAAATCTTGGATGCTTGTTCCTGTCACATAGGCAGTCATTCCTCTGTTCCCTATGAATCCTCACTCTAGACCACTTCCTCCTCCAGTAACACTGCAAATATCCTTCTTCCCATCTTTTGTCATGTGTGAATTGCAACAGAGTCTTAAAAAACCCTACAGGTCAGTCCTAATAATTCATGGTACTGCTGTTTGGCTGTTTTTATGGGCAACAGTGAAACCAGGACGGAAAAAAGACTGAAGACTCTTTCTCTGGAAAAAGGGTGTTTCTGGAAAAACGAAGTTTAGTGACACAGATACAGTAGCATCTTCTGCAGAAAGTAGTAGTATTATCTACACACAAGCATCTAATATTTTAATTTAATAATCGTACCTTATTGCTCGGTGACCATAATTACAATGTAACATTTGGCAATTACAGTTCAATTACACTGTTATTGTGGTTTATACCAGTGATTACTGTATATTAATCTAGCCAGAGAGTTAATTATATGAGCTAGAATATTTCAAAGTAAATTTGGTGTGTTTTATGATCCTCAACTTTGAAAAAGTGAGGGGGAAAATATGAACCCAGGCAATGAGAGTAAGTTAGTCTCCAGCTCATGTAACCGACATGAGATGTGACTAATAACTGGTAATTACTTACTGTAAATTCTATGGCAGGGTTTTTGCACTACTATGATGGTGTATTTAGAATGTCACCAGAAACACTCTGTTGTCATGTAAGCAGTGATTAGACCATGTAGGTTGCTAGGTTTGAGCACTTTAACTTTTTTAAAATGTACAGGATAATTAACTGTGTTGGTAAGCATATGTTTCTTGCAGGCTTTTGTTATAGAAAACAGCTACCGTTAGGTTTCAAAACATGAGAGCAAACTTTTTAGTTTCAGTCTTTGTTGTTCTACCTTTTTCAAGGAAGGTGAGGCCTCTTCTAGAGTTGTCACTTGCCCACATTGCTGAATAATATAAATTATCTAGCTTTTCTTTGTCTTCTTTCATGGATTAGTCAGAACTTGTTCATAGAGCACCCCCCAGATTCTGCAAACCACCGACTGAAAAACAGTAGTAGATGACAGGACTGGAAATCAGTAGTATTGACTCACTGTCCTAATCTAGTGTCTGTGATATCATTTAATCTGTTTGCCTTACAATTCTCGACTTTTTCTATGTATCTATAATGGTGCTTCTTTTCTTCCATGCAGGGGACTTTATTAGATCAGATTTGTAAGGCATTTGAATGTAAAAAACGTTCTTTAAACCCTTAGGATTGTACCATGGCTGCTACTTGCACTAATCCCTGCTCTCTGCTGTGTGACAGATGCTCTTAAACAAAAAAAAGACTACTTTTCCTTCTTGAGGAAGTGAAATTTACTGTTATCTGTGATAACAAGCAACTTAAATATATTAAATGATGGCAGTGCTTTGAAGGTGTTAATCTATTGAGGAAGTAGGTACTGATTTCGTTGAAGTCTTTCTGAGGTACATGGTAGATTAACATCAGTCATCTGGGAACATTTGCAGCTGTGGAATATGTAGTCTGTCCGATGGCACAGTGAGGAAAAAATTATTTGCCGGGACGGATGTCTTCCAACATTGCTTACAGGTTGACATGTGTACGCTGAGCATTGCTGCGGTCTCCGAGGACACCGAGAAATGAGTCCTGTTTTATTATTAAAATCAGGCTATAATATTTCTGTACAATTTATAAAAAGTATTTTTTGTTCCTTATACCACTGGTTTTCATGGTTTGTATTAAAATAAAACACTGCTATTAAAAGCTAGCAGGTAGCTTTAACAGTGTGCGTCAAACCATGTAAATATGAATGGATACCCTAGGGTATGAGCTCTAAATCAATTCATCAGAGATTCCTAATAATGAAGCAATTAATCTGAGATGGGAAAAGATACCACTTGCCTTCCAGAGCTGACAAGTTGCATTCCAGTTCACTCCCCCCTCACTTCTTCCTTCCCTCCTCTTGGCAAAGCTGAGTTTTCACTCACAGCCACGTGTGTCAGACTTACCATCTGTCAGAGTCCCTGAAGGGACATCACACACACACACACATATCGGTGCAGTTTAACTAGAACAGGTTGTACGTCGTGCACTGTTAAAACTGTGCTCAAACCTGTTTTCATTTTGTGTTGTGCTTTTGATAAGTAACAGGGGAAAAAAAAAACCACCAAACCCAACCCCCAGTAAACCAAGCAGTTGCAACGGTAAAGGCAACAAGAGTATGGAGGAGAATTTGATGATATAATTTAGGTGGTAATGAGACCGTTGTTATTTCAAAGCTTATAGCACAATAACATATAAATCCAAAGACTAAATCCTACAAATACGATGTTATAATTGAGTACAAAATGAAGGTGTGAAGAATTAATGCTAATCTTCTGGGCAAATACAGCTGCCACGTGGAGCTGTGCATTACGTTGTTAAAGCCGCCACGCTGAAACAACTTTGTCGTATCCGTGGTACAGTAATGGGTTCAAGTATTCCCCAGCTGGGTGTGCACCCACCTCGGTAAAGACCGAAACTTCTCAACTGCTGGGAGGAAAGGGTGAAACCGCGCTTCGGGGGTGACTGGAGTCAGGGTCGCAGGGTGCTTGAGTCCGGTACCCCAGCGCCCTGAGCACGCCAGAAACCCCTCAGCCCACGGAACGCCTCGGCTAAGATGACCATGAGCCCCAATCCGGCCCGGGATATAGATGGAGCCGCCGGGAGACCCCTTGGAGCCGGTCCTCCTCGGGACTTTTGACGCATATCTGCGGCACTGGGCTGGAAGTAGGCACGGACATGACCCGAGCCAACCTCTTCTGTATCGGAACCGAGAGTGACCTTGGCAGGCGAGCTGACTGCAGCTGGCTGCGCTCAGCACCTTAGCAGATGTGCGTGCTCAGCACGCGTCAGGATCCGACTATTTTGTCTCTGTGCAGCAAAACACCGCTGAAAGCCACTGGAGGTTTTGCTTGACTCAGGTTTCCAAATTGGCCACTGGGTCTGTTTTCACTCCTAAGAAATACGATATTCTCCCATGCATCTTTTTTTCAAAAATCTTCTTAGCCTAGCTAGTATTTTGTATGCTGAATTGGAAATATCCTGAGAGTGAAATGTGGTACGTGGTGGATTAGATAGGTTCACCCTGCATTTGTATGTGTTTAAGGATGATGTAGAATTATTAAGTTGATGCGGCAGTGGGGGTTTATTTTTCACGTAAAGGGCTGATGATGATACGCTCCCTAAGGAATTTATTTTCTAGGGAAGTCTGTTTTAATTCTATCACCTCACAGGCCTGGTCCAGCCTTCAGAGTGGTGGTTATGGAAAGCTAGAGGTTGTACTTGGGCAATATTTCAGTAATTTTAGTTCATGTAGTCTTAATAAGTGTGTTTCTGTGCAGTAACAGAACCTTACAGTTATTTGCAGGATTATTATGTTGTTTAAAACTAATTGGTAGGAAGGAGATAGCTCCAGATAGTACGTTTCCAGAAGCAATATATTCTATAGTGAGTAATGTAAAAGGCGTTAAGATTTGAAGTCTCTGAGTCCCTGTTTTCATTTGGGAATCCATTATTACTTCCCCACCAAACAGTACACTGGAGTGTTTGTCATTTTGTCTGCCTGAACTGAAGCTATGAACAAAAGCTAATTGAAGTGCATTGCCAGATAGATAACCTTTGAGTGCTCCCAGATCAAGAGATACAGCCTGTCTCTAGCTACAAGCAGAATAAAAAGGAACATTTTCAGTGATGTTTGGTAATACTTGGAAGAAAATGTTCAACAATTTAATTAAATAATAATAACAGCGAGTGAAATAGGTGCCAATATGAATCAGACTGTAATCTGTATTTATAGAAATCCACAAAGTGTGAGTATAGTACAAGACATTTTCTGGATAGCTTTGCTAAATGCCAGCATGAATAGCAGGGACTCTGCTCATAATGCCCAACGTGCTGATCGATATCCCGTTGCAGGTAAGGAAGCGGCGAGGCTTTGGCTCTTCTCCTTTTCTGCTGGCTCAGTTGCAGGGCAGCAGGCTCTGTGCCAGTGCTAATCTGGGCCGGATCACCAGATGCGGAAAAATCATCTTCCAGAAGCGTCAGACCTACTGTAGCGGCTGGATCTGTGAAGTTGGTTTCACTCCCCGTGCTCTCTTGGAGACTCTTTTCTCTACCTGCTGTCTTTTGAGGGCGGAATTGGTTTTTAGCCTTTGAGCTAGCTTTTTAATACGGAAGTTGTTTAAATGCTAGATCACAGATGATAAATAACTAAATAACCAGTTTATATCAGACTAAGTAAATTGTTGGATGTTGTGAGAACTCGCTCTTGCCTCATGTAGGAACTTTGACCTTCAGCACAGAGTTAAGTACTTGAAAGAGTTCTTTATCAGAATACGTAAATATTTAAATTCATTTTTTCTGCAAGGTAGCATTGTCTGTGTGCATTTGTTCCTTGATGACGTTGCATTGAGGACCTAGCTTCTCTTCCATGAATTTTTCCCAATGGGTTTATAATTATTGGTGTTCAGAGGGTTTGTTTTAGCCTGTTAACCCAAGAAAGGGATCTTATCAGACAACTGTAAAGAGCAGTGAGTGCCTTTGCACCCATTAATTTTGCTCCCTGAAGATGACTTTAAAAATAGAACTGAACTGTCTCTGTTTTTTTCCATTGGCTTAACTTTTTTTTTTTTTAAATATTTTATTTTTACTGTATGCTATTTTATTTTACTTGGCTATTAGCTTAGTCAGAGGTGTGGGAGTAAGGCTGGGTTCCTTCCACATCCTGCCCTGTGCCTAATTTCTCAGTTCCTCTCTTATGTTGAGTTAACACTTTGCTACTACCCTCAGAGGCTGTAAAAGTGAGATGCATTAGTGCATTAGGGTCATGCAGCTACCTAAGTAAGTGTTAGATAAATCACCGTATGTCTTTGCAAAGTCCTCTTACGGCTTATTTGAGTCCTGGAAGTGCAGTGAAGGGAGAGAGAGAAGACAGTTGTCGGGAGATAAAACTTTTTTGACCAGATCTCTCTAGAGATTAAGGTGAAACTGATGAAGCAGAAGAATGTCAGTGGATTCAAAAGTCTTCACATGTCAGTTTTCAGAACTAAAACATGACAAAGGCTTCTTTAGACCCAGGAAGAATCTTTATTTCTTTGGAAACATTGGACCAGTTCCAGCTATTGTTGCTGGCTCTCTTTATCTACAGAGATGACTTTTTGATATTTTAAACATAAGATGCCAGTCCAATTTTTCTTCAACAATTTGATCTTCAGTAGAGACATATTTCTGTGGAAGCATATCTCCTTGCTTGGAAACTAATAAACAAGCCTTTAAAAACCCCACAGCCCTCAAACATCTCAGAATGTTTGAGGACTTTCAGGTTTATACAGATCTAATCATAGTTGGTTGCTGTTATTTTTACAATATACCAGTTCCCAGCCTGGTATGTGTTGGAGAGACTTCCTCTTTTCCCAGGGTACTGATCATTATCAAATTCAAGGCTAAAGCAATTAAAAAATTAATTTCAGCTTGGGGGTTGGGGGGTGGAGAAAGACAACTTGGACACATTCTACAACTGTGTTCAAACACCACTTCAGTAAAGAGGGAACTTTATTCTGTGCGAATTGAGGGTAAAGCAGAATTCTCATACATACCCCAGATAAAATTTCAGACCCGCAGGCTACACAGCATTCCAAAGCGTCGCAGTCACTGCCAGACCTTGAGAAATGGTTGAGGAGCTACTAGTGACAGTTGTAGCCTGGGAGGCAGAAGCAGCGAGAGCGCCTGGTGTTGGATGGGTAAAAAGGGATCTAAACTGAGCAGGCTGCTTACGTCTCTCACCAAAATGAAAGTAAAAGCAACAATACGCAATGTGGGCTCCCTTGAGATAAGTACGAGAACATTGATGTTCAGTATCTTTATTAATAATATGGAGAGAGAATCAGATAACAAAAGTAACAACATTTCTTGATGATGTACAATCATCCCTAGGATGTGGAAAAACGGGCAAAGTAAGGAAGAGGTTTTAGAAGTATTAACTGAATCCATGTGTAAATTGCAAATAAATTTTATGTTCACTTCCTTCTGCCTGCTTTCGTAGTTCTTTTGTCTAATGCAATGCAATTCAAAATCACCCTAAATCACAGCTTTGTGATTGAGAGTCCTAAAGAAGTCAATACATTAGGAGTCATAGCAGGACAAAAAAATAAAATAAAATAAAAAAGAGAGTAAAGCTATCTGCAGATAGATAGCTGAGAGTTTTACCTCAATGCGGCAGGTTAACATTGCCCTGTCAATGACAATGGATTCAACCTGAAGCTGAGAAGTGCTGTAATCTCTCTTGTGACTGGGAAACCAAGAAGTAAAAACTGCACTGGTGATATAAACCAGGGCAGTATAACAGCTTGTACCGATGGCAGAAAACTCGTTCTCACATGCAGGAGGTGTCTGGGAGATGACAGCATCTGTGTCAGGCCAGGTATCTCACAGTTCTGTAGGTTTCCTTTTTCTTTATTGCGGTGTCGCTCAATGCTTTGAAAAATTCCAGCTATCTATTTCTTGAAGAAAACTAAAGGACCTGTATAGTAAAGGTTAATGAAAGCATAAAGGTCATGGAGAGGTAAAATAGCTTCCCACAGAAAGGACAGGGAGCATCAGATGATGCAGGTGTAATGTTTGTAACAAACCAATGGTAGTGGGTCATTAACTTGCAGACAGCTTGTAAGTAACCACTACAACCCCTTGCTTATTGTAGATATCTAGGATTTATGAAAAACAAATAGATAATTTCCTGAAAGAAGGAATCTACAAGAATTCTTCCTATGCTGACAAACACAGTGCTTCTGGCGCAAGATTTTGCTGAGCTGCAAATTGGAAAGTATTCGTAGGAAACAGCAATGCCTGCTTTCTTTGTTCCCAAACTCTTTCCTAGGTGTCTTCTACTGACCGTTGCTGGAGACGGAGTACAGGGCTAGACAGACCTTTGGCTGGGTTTTGTATGGCTGCTCTTTGGTGGCCATATTGCATCTGCTAGGCTTGGACTTAGCGGGCTGTTGGCCAGAGGGGTTGGCTAGGTCTACATCAGCATGTAATTCTGCACAGTAGGACAGGATCAGTAGACTGAACCTGAGGCCCCTACATCTATGATATACGCTACTCAGCGTTTTTCTTTGGACTAGGTTTAGTCTCGTCTTCTGGACTGAGTATCTCCATCATGTATGCGATCATGACGTATTTGATTCAGTATTAGGGAACAGATAGCGGTTTGTGCACTCCTGAAGCAGAGCTTCCAGTTTGATTTCCTGTAGAGGTAATCTGATTTGTGCTCACCCGATCCATCCAGTGAGCTGAACCAATGCGCGGTAAGTGGGGACAGCAAGGGATTTGTTTCAAATTTACACTGATACTCTGAACCAAAATATGAATATAGCTTAGTTCAGCTTTGTCTTGGTTTCTTGCAGACAGATTTTTCTTTCCATTGGTATAGCAGTGATGTCGGTAATGGCTGCTATTTCTGAGCAGCTCTTTTCTGGTATGTGGGGCTGGTCTGATGCCCCAGCCAAACAAGTCCAGTAATTAGTTAATTAGTACTATTAATGTGTATGTTTAATAGGCATGTCTGCAGAAATAAGAGAATTAGTTATGATGTTTAATAGGCATGTCTGCAGAAATAAGAGAATTAGCTATGTTGGATATTATTATAAAGCAGGTTTGTATCAAACATGCTGAAGTCCATTCTTTTGCTTGGCGACACAAAGAGATTTCAGTGTGACAAAACTCCTAACTGAAGCGTCAAGAACATATCCAACATGATGATGTGAACGTTTTCTGCTTGTATTTGTGAATTACATCTCTGTCACACAACAGAGATAGCAGTGATACTGGCCTCGCAGAGCAGATCTGCAGAAGCTCGTTTACATTTAGATGGAACGGTGCTGCTGTCCCGAGGCAGACGGTGTAAGGCAGTGACAGGGGCAGGACCTTTGTGGAGACACTGGAGTGTAAGAAAAGCGTGAGGCCATGAACGCTGGGGAGACAAGGACCAGAGCAAATTTCCTTTGGCTTCTGTGCAGGTGGAGGAGGTTGGGATTTCCTTCTGGCATGGCAGGGTGGACTGGTTTGGGAATGGGACTGATAATCAATCGGTGATTGTGGCACTGGGAGGAAGAATGTGGATGCCGCTGCTCTGAGGGGAAGAGCTGGTCACTTGTGTCTTGCCTTTGCCAGCAGCTCCTGGTGAGTTTTGCAGGCATTGAGACTGCAGTACAAAATGAGTCTATGGAATCGCATCACGCTGCAAGTATTGGCGTCGTGCTTATGTGGCTGAAGGGATCGAAGGGGCAAAAATCTCGCTTGTGACTTCTGTTCTTTGGTCTTTCCCAGCTATCTTTGTCCTTGTGAAGTAAGGTTCTCAAGAGATTTAATTATGGATACAATCAGGTGCAGACAAACTGAGTTTTTTAAAACCTGGAGAGCAACGCCTGGTATAATTAACTGGATATAATGGGAATAGTCTGGGAGTAATGTATTTTGAATTCTTTCTACACAAAATCACATAGCTGCAGCAGATGGCTAATAATTTCTGTCTTCATAAAAAAAAATAATCATGCCATTTTTTAGCCTTCCATCAATGACAGAATAGACACCATGGGATTCAAGCCAGAACTAAGTATTTTTAATTTGAAAAACAGTGTAACGTATGTGATTAAATGTCAGCCATTCAGATAGAGATAAAGATTCCATATTCAGAAGGGTTCTTCTTCTGGTTGGTTGTTTTTTTTTTAAATGAAGTTGTGTTTCATTCTGAATTTTGAGAGAATCACACCTGATTTAAGGGAGGTATGTTTAAGGACTTCTGTGTGACACATCATTACTGCTTGAAATCTTTGGCAGTATATTATCACCTATTGTATGTCATCTTAGATTCTGTGGGTACAAAAAATGTGAATTCTGACTTCTGGTGGTTGTTTTCAGGCTTTTTTTCATAATATAAAAGAGTGCTAGATTTAACAGAGGGCTAACCATGTGAGATGATAAGTCTCACAAAACACTTCAAAACACTTCATACAAAACACTTCACTGCCAAAATGACTGAAAACCTTCAACACCCAATGAAGTCAGTGAGAGCTGAGAGTTTCCTCTGTCGACACGTCTGGTAAATTTTAGGTTAGAGCTTTCTCTGCAAAATGCATCCTACTCTGAGTCTCTGCTACAACCTTTTTTACTGGTTAGTCAAAGATCTAGATCTGACCTCAGATTTAATCAAGCTAGGTATGTAGATCTCAATCCATGATTAACAGTGGTTTTATGTTCAGTTTAAGGAGAATAAAATGTTCTTGTAGGGTCTTCAGTTGGGTGATGTTGTTAGGGAACTGCTGAAGTCCTGTGTACAGCCCCCATCAGTTAGTATTTAAAATAGGGAAACAATAACTAGACATGATTTAGGGTTTTGGAACTAACTACTAGACAATGGGGCTTTATGTTTATGTCAGAAAAGGTAATGGATTGTGGGAAGAAATCAGTAAAAGGTAATTCGTACAGGGGGAGATCACAACCACCGACTCATTGACCACCTACTCAAATGAAGATGACAAAGGAAGGCAGAGTCTGCGCACTAATTTATATGTGAGGCGAAGAAGAAAGAACCAATCATTAAGGGAAATAATAATGAATATGTATTACTTAACTATATAAATGTGGGAATTTTTGAGACAAAGATGTGCTGTCTTGAGACAGGCACCCATTCAATGTGCATCAATGAAATTAATTTGAAAATGACTCTGCGTGTTATTGGCTTACACACCGGGTAAATGAACCCCATTTGTGGGACAACAATGTGAGTAAGTCTTCAGGTACAAAACATATTTATTTGTATCTAGCAACTCCTCCTATCATTCATTCAACTGCACAAACAGAATTTGCAGCAACATCCGGGATGTAGTCCAAGAATAACTTTGTGGGGTTTCTTTAAATGCAAAAATGACACATATCGCTGGCTTAGTCTAAATAATACCTTGTTCCTAAAAGCTTTTCCACATTAGACTATTACACTCTAATGATTATAGCTGTACTTTACATACAAATGCTGTCATAATTTAGTGGTGAAAGAATAAGTCATGCATACATAAGTCAGAGCTAATTCTAGCTTTTGAAAAACAACCATTTACAAGCTTATTACCTCATTTGATGCAAGAATGAGTCATCTTTTGCAGTAATGCTCCTTTGAATGAGGCAAGATAACATCCATACAGTGTATTGGACAAACCCATATGTAAATACTGGGGGTTTGCTGTGCGCTTCTGTATGGATTGTGACCATATGGTAGTCACTTCCTTTTACAATACGTGATAATCAGCTGAACATTTCATGTGTAATAACATGGTGGTCTGTGTAATGGAGCAGAATGAAATACTTTTGTTTAAATGGGTAATTTTCCCTTGTTACTGAAATTCACCTTGCTGTTAGTACAGTCACACATTTTGGGAAAGGATTTGTGGATGTGAAGAAATGACAGAAACTTTACAACTTTTGGGGTAGGTATTGTTCTGCTAGGAATGAAATTCCTTTCCATCAGTGTTTAAATTATAAAAGAAAGGAAAACATAGTAGAAACACAGCAGTCCTTGTTAAAAATGCAACTGCCCTTTCATGCAAGAAGGGATTTTAAATATTTAAAGCTAGTAAATTGTGTGTTTCTTTCTTAAAAATGGCATATTTAATCAGAGCGTGAGGAAAATTTTGAACTAAATACCAAGGAAAACTTGAGGAATTATTGCTATAATAGGGCTATTAGGAAAAGGGGAGGCAAATGCTTTTTAAAAGTTATTAGAAGTCTTTTTGCCCTACTCTTTTTTTTTTGGCAAAATAGTGATTGGATTTGACATGCTGCTATCTGTTGCTAAAGAGATGAAGTTAGAAATACGGGAATCCATTTGGCTGAACTAGAGATGTT
>JANZLO010000049.1:18937723-18947812 GCA_026937515.1 Polyboroides typus
TGTTCACATTAGAATAGAAAAATGAAACAGCCGGAGTTCCCAGCGAAAAGGGAATAGTGGAATATGTCCATTCATGGGGCAGCCTGTGGAAAAGACCCATGCCAGGGAAGTTTGTGAAGAAATGCAGCCTGTGGAAAGGATTCATGTTGGAGAAGTTTGTGGAGGACTGTCTCTGGGAAAAGTGAGGAGTCCTCCCCTTGAGAAGGAAGGAGTGGCAGAGACAAGGTATGACAGACGGACCCCAACCCCCGTTCCCCTGTTCCCCTGTGCCGCCATGGGGAGGAGGTAGAGAAAATGGGGAGTAAAATTAAGCCAGGGAAAGAAGGAGGTGTGGGGGGAAGGTGTTCTAAGGTGTAGTTTTACTTCCTAATATCCTTGTTTCGATTTGATTGGTAGTAAGTGAAATTAATTTTGTTCCTTGCCCAAGCTAAGCCTGTTTTTTGCCTGTGACTATAGTTGGTGAGTGATCCCTCCCTGTCCTTGTCTCGACCTGGGAGAGACTGAATGAGTTAATGTCTCAGGCATTGTGGTGGGGCAAGTTCTGCTTAACAAGGAACTCTGCCTAGCAAGGAAGCCCAGGTGAAAAGAATCTGATCAGTGCCCAACAGGAGGGGAGGGCATGCCAGAGGGTGCACAGCTCTTTTACTGTTACTCCCAAATGACCCCCAAGTCCCTAAGGCTCACAAACTGCTCATGACACCTAATTAGCCTAATGAGTTTGAGTACCTGCCTGAAGGAGGGGCAAGGAGATAATAAAAGGACACAAACTGAAACCCCATGTGCGCAAGCCCACCGGGACTGGACCCCTCTGCTGACTGGACCAACACTGGACTCGGGAATGGTGATGTACTTCTCTCTTCTCTCTCTCTTTTTTTTTTTTTTTTTTCTCCGTAATCTCTACACCTCATACCTCATCCCTTTAGACATAAACCGTTGATCAAGTCCGGGACTAGGAGTGGATCCAGCCGCCCCTGGGCTCCTCTCTGAGAAGGAGTCTAGAAAGCAAGGGGGTCTGCTCTGAACCTTGTGACTCAACGGGAGGGCTCGCCTTATTGTCTTCCCTGACCTGATTCCCAAATAAGCAAGGTCTGTAGTATATGTTTGGTGATGTAGGGTTAGCACATGTTACACAGTTTACTGACATAGTTTCATGCCAGTTTTTGTGGTGAGCATACCAACTTTTGTGGTGAGCGTGCCAATTCTTGTTGTGAGCAAATAAAAATTGAGTTTTGTGAGTTAAAGGATCCTTGGTGTCGTTTCACCTTAATCCTGACCTGGGAATCAGCAAACCTGAGTCACTGTCCTGAGAAATTGGGGCGTGACACGACCCACGAGCCTTTCTTTATATTTTCTCTTCACTCCACTGTGGCTGGGGGTGAAGGAGTGAGTGAGCAGCTGTGTGGTGCTTTGTTACCGGCTGGGTTTAAACAACAACACTGATGTGCATTGTTATTGCTGTTGGAAATGGATGTGTTGACATTTCCATGAATGAATCCTTTCTCATAGAATGCTGTTTTTTGTCTTTATTTTAAGAAAATGGGAATCAAAATGTATGATTTATGTCATTATTTAGTAACTGCTTTATAGAATTGTATTATTGTAAGCTTCACTCTCTGTGTTTCATACTATATTGCCTTGTATAAGTTAAGTTCCAATCCTGAACCTACTGAATTTTTTCTTATATGCTTCTTCTTAAATGAGTACTGTACTAGGCCTCTGACATGTACAGCTCCAGATGTGCAAACAGATGTGTTTGCATAGTCCTACATAGAGCAATTTAGGACATTACTCATCATAATATGAGCTTTTTAGTGAAGGAGCATGGCCTTCTTTCAATTCCACAGACTGCACAAGGATAGATGACAGGAGGAAAAAAGCATGTTGTGTAGGAGTATTTCTGCCTTTGTAATAGGCCAAATTCTGCCTGCATTTGCCTGTGCAGTGCAGGTATGTTACTTCTTATTGTGTATGTTAAAGAGAACAGAGAAATACTTTAAATCAACTACTTTTTTCGTGGTGACACAGCTGCTGAGTGCAGACATTGCAATTGCATCATGTGTATAGAGTAGAGCAATCAAGTGGGTCAAGGTGGGCTCAGCATGTGTTGCTAGATACTGTCCTCAGCTGTCCTCCTGCTACCTCCTGTCTGCTTCTACCTCTCTGCTTATTCTGCCTCTTGATGCTCTTAATGGTTTGTTGTCATGGCTTGACAGTTTCTCATGACACCACATGAAAAGATGAGCTACATTTTGGACTGTAGGACACCAGGAGAGGAAGAGGAAGGCTTTAGGTAAGCAGGTTGTTAAATTAAAACCTATACACTCTTTATGATTTTGGGCAGAAATTCAAACATATATGAAAAGATCCATCAGTTCCATATATTATAAGAAGAGTGAGGAAGATAGTCTACTGTAATATCTGAGGAGAAGAATTATATGTGTGCTATAAACAATTGCTTGATCTGAAAATATTCTCCTATGCAAAGTTAGGTATAGCTTGAATTTTTTTCAAACTTCTCAGGTGCTGGAATTTGTTGGGGTTTTTTGTTTGTTTTTTTGATTTGTGGTTTTTGTTTGGGTTTTTTTGTTTGTTTTTTTGTTGTTTTTTTTTGTTTTTGTTTTTTGGTTTTTTTTTTGTTAAACTTGGGACATCCAATTCATGTGTGATATAAAGTAAGTGTGTAAGCCCATTCATGCTTATTAGATATTTCCAAAATTACAGGTCTATAAAAAATACCTAAAGCATTTGCTGTGGAGCTTTACCTTAAATTTGTGTGCAGTGTCTTTATTCAAAAGAAGAGGGGTGGCTGAGTTGGTGGTTTGTTTTTTCATTGGCATGCTGAACTTTGGGCTGCAAACTAAAAAGCTTTGTGATTTTGATTTATGACAGAAAAAAATTATATTTTCATTGTAATATTTTTTTTCCAGTGCTTTCCAAACAATTCTGTTCTTGACCAAGTTTTTTGAAACTGTGTGTTGGTATCTTTAATTTCAGAAAGCATTGATCCTAGAAAATGTTGACATTTGGTCCCCCTGCATATGGAGGTTTTCAGAATCAGACAATCTATCTGTAATTGATTTATGAATTATCAACTCTTTTGTGGATAGAGCATCTTCAGTGCTTGCCCTCTGCCCAAGTTCTGATGAGATTATTTATGGTACTAGCACTAAAAAGCAACCTCATTGTTATGGGGACATGCGTTCTTGTGCATTATCAAATGGGTTGAAACAACTAACTGAATTTGTAAATGCCAATAACTAGCCATCATATACAAATGTAACTGATATAGATTATTATACTGTATGCGTACACAAGGTGTATGAGCAACTGTGCTGATTATCAACATCAGAAAGGCTGCAAAGCTTATTAGCAGTTAGATAAAGAGCAGCTTTGGTGTATTAAGTTGTAATAAATATTCCTATTCAATTTTCCCTTCCCACTTCATACTGTGCTTTTGTGTTCTTGTGCTTTGTGATTGTTCATGCTTTTTTAACTTATGGAGATGTCAGGTAAACTGGCCATACTATTCCCTTGCCTTTTGTTTAAAGAAAAAGATGTTCTTTCTTTGCTCCAAAAGGTGAAGGGATAGGAAGGACATACTCCTGTTCTATGAAGACAGTAGTATAGTTAGACCATAGTGTCTGGACATGTGGTGCATATTGCATTTATATAGCAGTAACACAGAACAGAAGTTGAAAATATGGTATTTTTTGTGTCTTGGTTGTGTTATTGTCCTAGCTGTAAACTAGGTAGGATTGTGTTTGCTTTTCAGTCCCTGCATTATCACACTTACTGTAAATAAATCTTTCTTATGTTCTTTACCTACTGCTCCTAGCCACTTGTACTTTCTCTTCTGTTTACCCTATGTTGTCTGTCCTAGGAACATCTTAGAAAAAGACCAGATTACAGTTCCTGTTATGTATTTCATAAGGTTACAATTCAGCTGTCATTCTTTGCCCAGTCTTCTAGTGTCTTTTAAATTCAGATTCTCTCAGTCTGCCATGGACATGACAGGGTGTGAATTATGATGCAATAGAACACTTACTCTTATGAAGTATAAGGCTAGAAGTCAAGTACCATTAAATGCACAAATGTGTGAATGGTTGTGCCATAAGTCACACATATGTCGTGTGATTGTAAGTTGGCCCAGTGCAATTCTTTACTTAAAAAACGATGGAGAAAGTTCAGGAATAATTGATTTTAAGTTATTTTTAAAATACTTTATAATTCTGCATAATTTGTTGTTTTAAATTGAATACAACTTAAATGGGTTAAAATGATGAAATATATATATTCTCTATTTTAGGTTAACACTAAAAGATCTATAAATGGTTTTAGATGAAAAAGAGAGTAGGTGTGCATTTTCAAAGCTAATAGGATTACTGTATTCTGCAGGATGAGGGGCCCTAAATTCTTTCTAAATATCTACCTTTTTCTCATAGGCAGAAACTTACAAAAGTGTCTGAGGATTTTGAGCATCCAATCTGACAGAAGTTGTAAAGAGAATAGATCCTGCAGTCTTTTGTTATGGTTTCTTCTTGCACTGGCTGTCCAGAAGTTGATCAAAGTAATTTTGCAGTAGAGTAGTATGTGGTAATTTTCTATTAGTAAAAGCATTGTTGTAATGCCCAACATTTAGAGCTGTACAAGGTCTAAAACAAGGTGGGTTTTTTTCAGTCCTCAGATGCTTTATGCATAGTTTAAATATTAGAACTTAGACATTTTTGTTGCTTATCTAAACTCCCAGACCGCCTTTGTGTCCTAAGGTCTTGGTGAAGGTGCTCCATAGCAGTGTGCCCAGAGCTCAGTTTTGCAGTCTTGCAGGTGATGAGCAACACTTTTCTGTTTTTATAGAATTTTTAGAATTTTTATAGAATTTCTTAGATGTTTCTCAGAGCATGAAGTTCTTATGATGTAAGTCTCCCTTACCTTTCCACTCCAGATTCATCTTGACCATTGTTGATTTAAGCTTTGTGTTTAGAAAGCTGATTTGGAACAGTTTTTCACACTCGGATTCAAATTCCAAGTGTGAAGATGGCAGTAGAGCTCACTGAAAAATTAAATTTCTGGTTCCTGCAGAGTTGCAGGAGTTCATAAGCTGGTTTTGTGGCTATATGAGATTGAGTTGAGATCTTGGAATTTCATTTTGATAAGTCTAAAATACCATCTTCATTTTGACATGTTACACTATACAGCATTCTACTATGTATAAGTAATGGCTTTAAGGAGAAAAGGTGTAAGTTTTTCCTAAAAGTGTGAGTTAAGTAATGCGCTATCATGAAACTTTGATTTTTTTTTTTTCTTCTTTTTCTGATGGTTATGGATTCTGTCAGAGAAAAACATTTGATAGCTATAATTGAGAGCAATGTTTAAATGGGAGATGG
Organism: Polyboroides typus; assembly: GCA_026937515.1. Lineage (NCBI taxonomy): Eukaryota > Metazoa > Chordata > Aves > Accipitriformes > Accipitridae > Polyboroides > Polyboroides typus. Next base: position 18,943,108 of record JANZLO010000049.1, read on the forward strand.
TTACCAAGGCCTTCTTTTTTGATTTTGTGTGGTGAGTGAGAAAGGTATGAAAAATTAAGCCTCTTTTAAGTTCTGCTTTTTTAATACTGTACGGAAAAAGAAAAGTGTGTTACCTCACATAAAATTAAACTCAGAGTACTCAAGTCCTGAGTTTGAAATATGGTGAATTTTGAAATATGGTGAATTTAATGGGTGGCAGTTTCACCATCTGTCAGACAAGTTTTACTCGGAATAACTTCTCATATCGGGAAAAGTGATGCTGAGGTGGAAGATGACTGATGAGTGGCGATGACTGAAGGATCTCTGGGGCTGGGAAGTAGAACTTTTGGCCTTACTGTAACTTATATACAAGGATTTTTGTCTTAAAACTTTGCAGTTCTATGCAACCTTAACTTAAAGAGGAAAGAAGTAGGGTAGCATTATTGGCTCCATTTGACTTCTGTGAAAATTGTAATGTAGAAAAATGAAGGAAGAAAAAATGTGCCTGAAGACTCATGTTTAGAAGCGACCTCTAAACCAAACTTCAGTGATAGCGTCAGCTTTGGGAGCAAGTGCATGCCTTTAAAAGTATTTAAAAGTGCTTTAAAAGTAATAACTTAAGTGTCTGGTTTGAAAATGCACAATGAATGGTTTTGGGAGCAGTAACTCTCCCAGACCTGTCTTACTACAAGGGCATCCAAACTCCCCTTGGTTTTTCTGCTGCAGTAGCACCTCACATACATCTCGACTTGAGTCAGAGTCCCTCTCTTGCGTTGCATTTGACATTCAGTAAATACCCCAGTGGGCAGAAAATCAATCATGGGCTTCATCGCTCCCAGCCCCCCCAGTTCAGAGAACTTGTGCCTTCTGCCTCCAAACAAAGGTCCCTCTGTAAGGCAACTTCTCATTGGAACCTTCTTCATTCCTTTCTAATGAGCACTAAGCAGGTAGTTATGACTTATTAATATCTCTGGTCACAAGCTCTACAATGTAGTGAATGCACTGCAGATTTTCAGCTCATTTTACAGCATAATATGCAGCTATTAAAGTGTTTCAGGGAGCTATGGAGGCCAACTGTGTGGGTGGCGCTTAGGGGTAGAAAAATATATCAATAGGGGAAAGTAAAATTAAAACAAGTGCTAAATGTAGTAGTTTATTTTATCAGCAATTTTGTGTGACCCTTTTCACGTCTGATCCCTTATGAGTATTAAAAAAAAAAAAGCACCAAAAGGTGTTGACTTCTGCTGTTCTTAGAATGGGAGCACTCAGACTCACAGTGAATGTCTTCCAGCTATTGACACTCAGTAGACGGTGGAAGCAGGATTAAGGGTCAAAGAACAGCTACTTTATCTGAAATGGAGAAATCTTTTTTTTTCTTTATCTTAGGAAAAAAGTAATCAAAGCTTATTAAACTCCCTTTGGGAGGATGATACCCAAGACTCTTTTTCATGAAGGTGCTCCCTGAATTTTAAATGTTTTAGTTTCATTTAAGTAGTATCATTCCTCTTCTGACATTTGGATTTGGATTAAAACGGTTCCAAAGCTTGTCCTACAGCTGCTTGTCAAGTGCTCAGAGTGTAGAAGTAAGGGAATCTTGTCACATTACATCTAATTGTTCCAGTTTTGCCTGCCAGCCTGTGAGGAGGTCAAAGCACAGCACAAAGTTCTGAGTTACAGTTAAAAACAAGATATTATATATTTCTCAATACAGTTGCCTGAATCTGAAACAAATGGAGAAAAGGGACTTTTTTTCAAAGTTATGGCAATGTAGACAGTGGTATTGCATTGTCCCCTCGCTGGAGCCAAATTCTGAGAGATGTCAAGCACTTAGTATTCCGAGATAATTTAATGTGCATTGGAAATTTTCATTCAGATATTTTTCATGTCTGAGGATTTTGACCAATAATTCTCCTATGGATGCATTTGCTGGTCAATAGATTTTAGCTAATTACTGAGTGGTGAAGACATAATTTCCTGTGGTGGGCTTTTAAATTACACAGTTCCACGGCTAGTGTCCCTACTAACTATTGTATAACCATGCCTTTAGCATTGCAGATGTAATGTGTATGTGGGGCTGTTCCATCTTTTTTCCTTTCCCTCTGCTTTTTTCTCTGGGCTTCTGAACACTCACCTTCATTTTGGAAAGGTATTGCATTGGTACATGCAAATGAATTTTCACTGACTACTCTTTGTGTCTATATAAATATAATGGCATTGCCAGCTCAGAACCGAGCCTCAGAAAAAAGTGCAAAGGTGGAGGTGGGCAGAAGTACTCGGAAGCCTAGAGATGGAGGTGGGGTTTTAATGGAATTTTTGAGAGGGGCTGAATTAGTTCATATCTCAGTTTTGAGAGCTTTAAAGGGAGTAAGGCAACTAGTCTGTTAGGAGATTAGTTATTTATAACACCTTCACATTACATTTTGCCATGGGTGACTGAGTGTGACTGTGACTATTGTCCCCTTTATCAGAGCATGGACAACATGATGGAAAATGCTAGTGAATGATGTTCTTTTTTTAATACAACTTTGACATGAAAGCAGAATTCTGCAGTGGAACTTGCAGCATTTAGATTAATTACGAAAAAAGTAGGAAAACTGCTTCAATCAGATGTAGGTATGAGGCACAGAGAAACTACATACTCTAATTAAAAAAATCCACGTTAATCTTTATACCTTCTCATTTGGATAACAAAAAAAGATCTCTTGGGAGGTGGACACACTTTCTGTATTATTTAGGTGCTAAATTATCCTCTGTGTGTTGGAACTACTAGTAGATATGAACAAATAATGCTGTGGTGCTAAGCTTAAATTAAACAGTCCCTCCCACCAAAACACAATACTTCCCTCTTCCTGCCTCTGCAGATACCAAGTTTTTCTGAGTGGCAAGGTAGTTGAAATGGAATTTCCGATGGCATTCAGTCCACCACATAGATTCTGTAATGTCTGATATGCTATACATGCAAGTTGAAGATTTTTATTCAGGTGAATTATCTGCTGTCTTATTACAAGAGTTCACTTTACAGTATGATCCTTTTTTATTGTGGCACTAATACTCTTTTTTTCACTAGCCAGTCTTTCTAGATTCAGGAACTTATCCTGAAGTTCCTGCAGCAATTTAATATCATCAAAAGACCTGTTTTGTTTGGCTGCTGATTAGAAAATCATTGGCTGTGGACAAGAGGATAGATGTGTGCACATACAGATAGTAGGTCTGTGTAAGATTTGTCTCCTTAGACACTAGGATAGAGAGCAAACATCTGATCAGCGTTTGTTCTAATGGTTGTTCTTACCCCTTAGAGAAGTAACCAGCTGGCTCATGGTATAGATTCAACTCTGATCTGTGCATGTGCAAATTAGAGTCATGGGACGCGTATTAGCTTGGCTGTGTTAAGGGATATATCAGTAAAGTTGTTGATTTCTACCTGTTGGGAAAACAATACAGCCCTGGTCCTATAAGCTCAGTTTTATGCATGTGAGAAGATTCCATGGGGATATTCATTAAGGACATTTGTCTCCCTCTCCCTCCCTCCTTAGAGGGCTCAATAAGAAATGGTTTGGCATTGAACATAGGCATGTTTATGAATCAGACCCTTGAATCATTATCCTGAAATTATTTTTTATGTAAATATGGCTGTTATGATGAGGAAGAATATACAAATTAATGAAGCCAGTTATAGGAATAAACATTAGTTAATCCACCAAAAGCTGTAAACTGTATTTTAAATCTTTTAAAGGAACTGCAGGTAATTCTTTCCTTGCTTTCTCTATCTTCCTACTTTCTCACACGTCTGTGAACTGTTTAGAGAATAATTTGGCTCTTTAAGTCAGTGTAGAAGAAAACAAGGCAGTGGGATCCAAAAGTGACTACAGCCTGTATAAACCCACTAAAATTGTAATTGTAATAAACTGTAGTGCATCAGCCAGCTCCAGATCTAATCTTGTAGCTTTTAACAGAAGTAGCTCGTAGTAAAACTTAATGTCTATGGGCTAAGCCAATTCATCTGTTCCTTCAACATAGATTCCTCAGTTTAAGGTTTCTATTCCTTGCAGGTGATCAAGGGTTCGCTTTAAAAGCATGCAAAATTTATCTACCGGTAAAGTTAGTGAGAATATTGTTATTAACATCTAAGGGAATAATGCTGAGAACATCTGAGATTCTTTCCTGGCTTACAGACTTCAGATTGTTCTAGGTTTTTTTATTCTTTTAAATTTAAGAGATTCTATATCAAAAGAACCTCAGAAGATCAAAAAAAAAAAAAAAAGTCTGCCTGTACTTACTCCAGTGTTAAATTTTCAGTGATTTCTTCTGGAGGCTGGTGTTTATTGCAGCCCCGTGGAAAGGTAAAATCACTTGAGACATATGTTTGAAGATGGAGATGGGGTGCTTTTACTTCTTGAGTCATCTGTTGTTACAGCTTTGTTCTGGTCCGTTTGCCTCTCATCTAATCCAGTTTCTCTCAGCTGCCCAGAAAGGATTAAGATGGTTATTCAATACTGTTTGCTGGAATTGCCAAATCAATATTTAAAATATATTGGTCTTGGATATTTCCAGAATCCAGCAGAACTTGCAGTATGTATGACATATGTACAGTTAAATATGTTAAAACATTTTATTGGGTTTGCATGGCAAGGTTTTGGTAGTGGGAGGGATACAGGGGTGGCTTCTGTGAGAAGCTGCTAGAAGCTTCCCCCATGTCTGACAGAGCCAATGCCAGCCGGCTCCAAGT